>BCLG01006057.1:0-20786 GCA_001602295.1 Zoysia matrella | reverse complement strand
CTCTACAGTAATGGACAGTCAAGATATGTGAGACTAAATTCATATATTAGTGACTATTAATGCACTAGTTTTACTGTAGAAAATACTCACCCGTTATGATGCCCCTTTCGACTTTACACATCATTGCCACGATTTTTCTTCTGTTCATGAGATAGTTTCCAGATCTGAATGGACAAGTACACACTTCAGTTATTCATTCGTTTGAGCTTACGTACAAGCTAAGTGCTTCTCGACGACGTGTGAAGATTACAACCCTAGTTGCGACAACAAATCAAAGCCAAATTACATGCAAATTCATCATGCATAGGCTGATAGGCACATAGAAAGCAACAGCTATTACTGGCTTAAGGCCTGACACTTCAGCAGTGAATTATTCAACAGCTACTACCGAATATCGACAGATCACTTGTTGCACAGTTTCACTTAGTTCCGGACAGCGGCGATATGGAAGGAGGCGGTCAGATCAGTGCTGGTCTCCGGCGGCGAATTCGTTCACCTGCTCCTTGAACTCGGGCAGATGCCTCTCCTCGACGCACATGGTTATGACGCGCGGGCCGGCCTTGGGCGCCGGCGGCGCTCCGATGATGCCGTAGGCCATGAACGGGTGGGACGAGATCAATGGCACGACGTGCGCCGGCGTGCCCCAGCCGTAGTCCGCCTCGAGGAACCCCAGGCGCGTCCAGTCGGAGACGAAGAACGAGTCATAGCTCAACGTGAGCTCGTAGGGGTCTCGCTCGAACCCGCCGGCCGCCCACCGCGCGAAGTCGTCGGCGAGGCCGGATTTCGCGTCGCGGATGACGCGCACGACCTCCACCAAGTCGGCGCGGGCCACCTCGCGCGCGGGCCGCGTGGCCGTCAACGTGTAGAAGCAGTTGCCGTAGAACCCCGCGGCCGACGCCGGCGCGAGGAGGTGGCGGGCGTTGGCGAAGAAGGAGACGTGCACGGGGCGATCGTCGTCCTCGGCGGCCTCGACGGGGAGGATCGCGCGGGTGCGCGCCTGCCACGTCTTGGCCACGCACACATCAAAGGCGGAGCAGCGCTTCCCCGTGGCTTCGAAGAAGCGGGACTTGGCCTCGGCGACGTGGTCCGGGGAGAGGTCGAACGTGAAGCGGCGGAGGTCCAGGCGCTCCAGCCGCGGCGGCGGCGCTGGCATCTTGGGCGGGTTTGGGATCAGGTCGCGCTCCCAGACTGGGGCCACGCGGGGCTTGGGCCGCCCGCGTGCGTAGTCCGCCACCGCGTTGATGAACTGGCCGACTCCCATGCCGTCGGCGATCGCGTGCCCCGTTATCAGGCCTACCACGAAGCCGCCGCACGTGAACTCTGTCACCTGCATGCATGGTTCAGCCGTTTAGTTGCCATTGTACCCCCACAAAGCTTCAGATAACTTCCGCGTCATGTCTTTTCCAAATCCTGTCTTCTTCTCGGCGGCAGGCACCTCAATGATATGCGCAGCACCTCGCATTCCAGAGCAGTGACGACGTACCTGCATCATGAGCGGCATGTCGAGCGCCGGCACATCGGGCGGCGGCACCGGCAGCAGGTCCTCCTGGGGGATGAGCATGGGGTGGTCCAGGCGCTTCACGTCCTCGAGGGTGCACGCCGCCGCCGCCTCCACGAACCACGCGCCCTCCGCCGTGCTCGCCACGCGCGTCTCGCCGCTCTCCGCGTCGTCCACGAACCGCCCCGCCAGCGGGTAGTAGTCAACCAGCGCCTTCCCCAGCGCCTCGCGCAGCGTCTTCGCCGGCGTCCTGCCGTTGCCGCCGCCGGCGCGGCCGTCGAACACGTGCAGCGAACGCACCAGGTACCGCAGGCCCGCCACACGGTCGATCACCGACAAGCGCAGCGTGTCGTTCGGTGTAGGGGACGACGGCGCCACCAGCGACTGGTTCGTCCTCGTCACCGGGAACCCGACGCTCCCCATGCTGATAATGTGCTGCCGATCTTTTCTTCTAGCTTCTCGTGCACAACGGTGCAGTGGGCTTGTAGTGTGTGCTGAATTATGTGAAGAGCGATGGCATGTGTTTACATAGGCCGAAGAGGACGTCTCATGGCCTTATACAGTGCCGTGAGTCACGTGATACTCTTTGTCTTTAATAATTAAGTGGCACACAATCATTAGAAATGCAGAAATTTCATAGGAATCATACTAAAAACCAGTTCAATTCTATAGAAAAATTATACAATTCTTGATAAAGAATCTAGCATTCCAAAGGGATATTAATTTATAAATTACTCCCTCCATTTCAGAATAACTGTCGTTTGGCTCTCTTTATTTTTTTAAATAATGTTTATGTTTTTGTGAATTGTTTTATCGGTAGACATGCTTTAAGCATGACTTGTTTGTACAAAAAATGAATAAGAGGAATGGATCAGACGTGGTATTTAGAAGGCAAAAGTGACAATGATTTTGGGACGGAGAGAGTAGACGCACTCGAGCAAAGGATATTAAACAGTTGATCACTTCATATGGATGGAACTGTATCATCTTAATATTTTTCTTTTTTAGACAAAGAAGAATTATTTTAAAATGTGGATGAGTACAGGTTTAAATTACAAGCACTCTAAACGATAAAGAAAATAAATTTAGTACATCCAAATACAACCCTTCATGTTCAAAGTTTTAAAACTCTAACCACACAGTCAAACACACAACAAATAGCAAATTTATTTCTATCTCTCGCCTCTATTAGCATCTAATGTGTGCTGATGGGTGACTCTTCATATTCCCACTCAAAAATTGGATAAAAAAAACACAGCCCGATATAAAAACCACTCCACGCTTGATTTCGCACCAAAGAAATTCCGTGCAACTTTCATTATCGAAAGATGATCGATTAGTCTGGATACTTTGCAGATGAACCATGGTTAAGTTCATTTGTTTTACTAGAGTGCTCAGGTCTTCTCCTTTGGAGGCATCAAAAGTCAACTAATAAGCATACTAGTACATCTTAGTCAAAAGAAAATATGGTCAATAACACAACGGTGCTTTTATCGGAGGGGCATATAATGCTCAGATCTTGGGAGAAAACTTACCCATTACAATACCATAAAAGTATATCATCTAGCTTTTGCACATGTGACAGATCAAGCAACTCGTTAACCATATTTGAGGCCTCCAATGGAGAAAAATTTAAATTTTATTTTCTACCTTTTTTCTCTATGAAATTGAACTGATTCATGTGAAATCCTGTATAATTCATGTGAAATTCTTGCGTATTCGGAGCTGTTGTCGGTGAATTGCATAAAGCACTAAAAGTGGAATCTTTCGTAAACACAACCACGCATGCATGCACGTCACACACACTTAACAATACCATTGACGGCCACTGGTCTGCACCACCATCATCTCATGTATTTATGTGCACAGATCATTACTACGTACAAGGTCAAACAATGTTAACCCTACATGTAAACTTTTCAGACTCTATTTTACAATGTTTTTGTTAGTGTAGGAACAATGACTGTTGGTGATAATTCTCATTCATACAGTAAACATATTTACTTTCGTGTTGGGAGTGTTGGATAACTTAGAAATAGAATACAATGCCTTTTTCTGATAAAGAAAGGCGGGCGGCAGTTTTGTATCATTTACTCCCTCCATTCCAAAAAATTATAAAATACAAAAATAAACAAAACAAGCTTAAAGTATTTCTAATAATGAATTATTCAAAATAATAATATTTTCACATTTTTTTAATAAAACGAACGGTCAAAATAAATATTTGAAAATTTATAAACACACTTATTTTGAGACGGAGAGAGTAGATAGTACATATTGGGCATGAGGTCATATGCTACAAATAGAATAATGTTGCCGGAGAACAAGAAGATAATCGTTGTATTTACACAAAAGTGGACCATCTGTTTTACTCGGCAAACTAACAAAGATCATCTTTTTCCTTAGAGAGGAACGAGAGAGATTCTGTTTGGGCTTGATAAAAGGGCTATTTGCATTTGTACCATCACTTTGATGTGAATTTTCATCGACCAGGCTTTATATGTCAATGACACAAGGTAATAGTATAGACGAAAAATACATTTAAAGTGATGGTATAGATGAAATTATTCCGGTTAAAAAAACGACGGGTCCGAATGACTAGGCCCACACGATGTGAAAATTCGGAGATGCGCATGGGCCTTGGGGCTTTTATTTGCTCACATATTTTTTAAAGAAGGTCTTTATTCGCTCACATTCAGCTACTCCTACATACAGATCGAGCCCAAACTGTATCTCGACCGTTTAACCGTACAATCCACTATGGGCGGCTCAGACCGTGGAAAAGCAGGGGTGTACGGGCACAATTTACGTAAAGAACCCACACTGATCGCATTTTTCAAAGGAACTCCTACAACACCAGCGTCTTATTACGGTTTACGCCCCTGTTTGTTCGAAGAACGCCCTTCTCTCGCGCGCCATGCATCCGAACAAATGCCTCCTCCTGGACGCCGGCGCCGCCGCTTCTCCACCGCTCCGGGATCTATCTTCCTGCAGAGGAGTAATCGAGAGGCGCGGCAATGGGAACCTAGGTGTTCTCCGGCTCCGAACACCGGGGACAGCGCGAGAGCCCACGAGGCGACGGTCAAGCGGCTCGCGGCGGCGGGCGACGTGGATGGCCGATGGCGTGCCGTACACGCTGCAGGAAATGCGGTTGTGCGGGGTGGCGCGCCCCGAGGATGCCCTCGTCGCGGCCGTCGATGCCTTCGCCCGCCGCACGGCTGTATGACTAGCTCATCGAGACATCGACGCGCTGATCCGGGTGAACATGGTATCCGAGAACATGAAGAGGGACGGCGTCGAGGCCAACGTGTTCTGTTCACCTACAACCTGCTGGTGGAGGCGTTCTGCCAGAACGGCAGGGTGGACGCCCCGCGCACGATGCTCGACGAAATGGCCAGTAAGGGGTGTCCACCCGACGAGGTGAACCGTGAACCCCGCGATCGTTTCTGCGCTGTGCAAGCTTGGCATGGTACGTGGACGAAGCCAGAGAGGTCGTTGCTGTGGTGCCGCATGTATGTGCCTCGTATAATGCCGTCGTTCTGGCTCTCTGAAGAGAATTCAGGATGCAGGACGTGGTTCTTGGTTATCGAGGACATGGCGCAGAGGGGACTGCAGCCTGATGTAATCACGTACACAACTATACTCGACACATTCTGCAAGGCCAATGATCTGGGGATGGCATACGCGATTCTGGCTAGCATGGTAATCGCTGGATGTCCTCGTAGTTATTTATCATTCAATTAGTGAAGCATAATTGGCTTTCCTAATATTAATCAAATTAGCATTTTTCTTCCTTTAAAAGAAAGCCCTTTTCCTTTTTAGCAAAATTCTTTCTATTTCTTCATCATTTCAGTACAACTGTTGCAGTAGAATGACAACAGACTCGTGTACAGGGAACTAGATTAACTTAGCTACCTATCTAATTTATTGTAAAAATTCCGAGATCCACAATTGGACATGGAAAATAGAAATATTTTTTCTTGGTTAAAGGAACAGATGATTCGATCGATTTCTGTATCGATCATATATACGTAATAACTCGGACATCTATTTCAAATGCATATCTCATTTTTGCGCAGCAGAGTTATGAAAACCCGCGGGAAGCAACTGGACGAATTGTATGTGCCAACTGCCATTTAGCTAATAAGCCCATGGATATTGAAGTTCCCCAAGCAGTGCTTCCCGATACTGTATTTGAAGCAGTTCTTTGAATCCCTTATGATATGCAGCGGAAACAAGTTCTTGCTATTGGGAAAAAGGGAGGGTTGAATGTGGGTGTTGTTCTTATTTTGCCTAAGGGATTCGAATTAGCGCCCCCACCGTATTTCTCCTGAGTTGAAAGAAAAAGATAGGAAATCTCTCTTTTCAGAGTTATCGTCTGAAAGTGCATCTACACCCTTAGTGGGTTTTGATGAATTAAATAACAACATGATTAAAGTACTAACATTATTTGTTGAGTTTATAAGCAAGTTGTTAGTCCTATAAGAATATTGAGAAGTCTTAATTCAATGAAGATTAACGTATTTCTCATAATCTAGAGGTTGCTCATGCTAAGTTAAGTGAAGTTGTTACAAGCTAAGAGTGAGATCAAGAGATATGTGTACTCTAAGTGAAGATCTTAACAAAAGGTCAATTGGCACATGAAGAATAAAGAGGATACTCATACAAAGTGAAGAATATATAAACAAAAATAAGATTAAAAGCTACGAGTGCTTAAAGCTTAAGATCTAAATAAGAAACCACTTGACACATAAGAATTAAAATAGATGTTAAGAAAGTCAAGAGAAGCAATGACAACCAAAGAGTGAGATCAAAAGTTATGATTGCCTAAGTAAAATCTCAACAACAAGCTATTTGACTTATAAAAATTGAGAATAATACCAAAAAAATCAAGAGAGCAATGATAAGCAAAAGTGAGATCACGAGTTATAATATATCCAAGTAAGATCTCAAATAGAAGCTCTTGACTTATGAAGTAAGAGTTGATATCAAAAGATTAAAGAAATATTCGTTGAAGACACAAGGACTCAAGTTAGTGAGGACTCAAGTTAGTGAGAAGACGAATGATTAACTAGACAGTGTTGGCTTATGAAGTAAGAGTTGATACCAAAGCTAAAGGATGTGTTGGCACTGTTTTTCTGAAAACGAGATATTTGTCTATTCTACCAGATCATTAGGTTGAGGCTCAGAACCCTGTTTGAGACTCATGAATCCCTGTAGCTATACAAAGGCACAATACGCATTTTATTGATCTCATATAAGCTTGAGTATCAAAGTTCCATATGAGATTTACAATGATTTTTCCTGCTTTTCAGCTTATGATTGTACAGCGCACGTCTCTTCACTTAGCTTTGGAAGCATTCTTCTGGTCCTCCAGCCTTTTGTATAGCTTGTCTATCTCAGGCTGCTCAAGTGAAGAACTTTGAATTAGAACTACTAAAACGCAGCATGAAATGCCAACTATTACAACAACAGACACTGCAACAGATCAAGCCTCTTTAAATGCCTTTCCCACCTGGTAATATTTCAGCATGTTGTTTCTTCTCTTTTTCATTGTTGCAGTTACCAAATCCCTTTCAATGTCGAAAGGTTTAGGATCCAACACAACACCTTTGATGAACTCGAAACCTCGTAGCTGAATTGTGGCATTCAATGAGGGTTACCATATAAAGCACTTAGAAATTCAATAAATGAGTGAATCAGGAGTCTACAAATCTATGAAAATTAGCCAGTTTCTTTTCTTCATACAAGCATATAATTAAAATTCATTTTCAGGTCACGTGTTTAAGCATTTCACAAGTTCAATTCCATTTATTATCAAGGTAAATAAATTAGCTTACCTTATTCTTCTGTGCAACAGCTGTCAGCTCTTTCAGGATGTACTCTTTAAGGCCTTCGAGTTTGCAGATTTCATCAAGCGAACCCTTGTAGCCGTTTGACTCTGCCCACTTCATGGTATTTTCTTCGTGTGGATTGACTACCGCGACTAAATTTGATCTGAAGCTATCCCCATATACCCAGATCTAAGTGAAGGATGGAAATAACAGTATTAAATCGGAGACAATACTCTATTGAATTAGTCGTGGGATATATGCAGAGTTTTTTCACTTACATCTTCGACAAGTGGAGGGAAGCCATATAATTTCTCCAGGTACTCAACTGCAACATACTCCCCTTGTGACAACTTAAATATGTTCTTTTTTCGGTCAATGACCTTCAGGATTCCATCTGGGGTCATCTCTCCAATATCACCTGAGAACAAGAGTGGTTCCTCATCTGATTCTTCTACTTTGCACATAAAAAATTTCTAATTTGATTAAGGTTAGGTGCTCCACCTGTATGAAACCATCCATCAACAATGGCTTCACTTGTGAGCTCAGGATTTTTGTAGTACCCAGCGAACAGAGTCTTCCCTCGAATGCATATTTCACCACGTGAAGGGTTGCCAAGTGGATCGTAGCCCATCTCAGGTACTTCTTCCAATCGTATTTCAGTGTATGTGGCAGCTACGCCAACAGTTCCAACCAGGGCCATGTCATCAGGGTAGCAAACTGTGCTAGGCCCCAGTGTTTCTGTCAAACCTGATGAAAGGCACAAAGTCCAATCTCATACTGGTTTCTTATGAATAACCTTAACAGGATTTATGACTCAGCCATTCTGGTTTAGAAATTTGACAAATATGTTTGAGATGCTTGTAGCAGTAAATATAAGCATGGAACATGAAAATGCATTTCCGAAAAGCTTAAAGCTAAATACTTGAGCATAGTAAATCATTAGATGTTGTCTCAGTACTCATGTTTCGATAAATAAATAAAAAAGAAATCGTGGTTTATACATGACCAGGGTAGTAAAAGGAAAACCTGTATTGGCGCCCATTAGTTTTGGCTCATTTATGTTTCGTCGAAAATTGTCAAAACAAATTTATTCCATTTCAATTTTTACTAAAATTCATGATTTAAGTGAAACAAATAGACATGAAACTTAGACAACTCTCCCTTATCAATAACTTCCTTAAGGCTACAAGATAAATTAGAACTGTAGGAAGCCTGTGTGCTTTACCATAGCCTTGAATAAAGTATGCGCAGCTTGTCACTCTCAAGAACTCTTCAATCTCATTGCTTAATGGAGCCCCTCCTGAAATTAATAAGCGAAGACGACCACCAAGTCTTGCCTTTACCTATAAAGCAAATGAAAAGAAAATACAAATAAATTGTAAGTTATGCTCTTACTGATCTTTTCTTTTATGTATCAATAATTTGGTATGAAGAACATGTAACCTTTCGAAAAGCCAGCATGTCTGCAAATGGTGAAGCAGTTTTGTGTGAATGGCCTGCTTTCATGCTCGCCAGTTTGCTGGATTTTTTTATAAAAAATTGAAGTAAGCGTTTCATATTGGCATTGCTGATATAAGGAATTCATGATGCCAAACAACTTACCGGTTGTACAAAGCATTAAAAATTACCCTTCTTAGAGGTCTGAGTTCTGCAATGGCCTTCAAGATACCTAGAGCAATTCACAGAGGCTATCATAGCTGATGGATATTTGAGTTTAATTGATACAGAAATTTGTATTTCACCACCTTCATGGATTCTTTCATACACGCGAGGCACCCCAACTAGTAATGTTGGCTTTAGCTCCATGAGATCATCCCTTAAGGCATTCAAATCCTGACGAAAAAGGAAACATTGTTTGATTGTGCTATCATCAACAAAAAATAAATAATACAATGGCTGAAAATGCTATGCAGTGTATTTTCTTACACCATGGTAGTAGCCAACTGAGGCTCCCTTGTGAAAGAAGTACTCTTCAATCATGCGGTCGAGGATGTGAGCAAGTGGGAGAAAGGATAGAAACACATCATCTGTTGTCATCTGATTGCATGAAAACACCAAATTTTGCTTAGTATTATGCAAAAAAACATTACAACAAATGGTATTAATTATGTCCAGGAAACAGGAGAAACCTTGTCATCAAATTGGTCCATGAAGAGGTTCACCCCTTTTACATACATCGCATGGCTTTCATGGCTTAGCATCACACCTTTGGGTTGACCGCTTGTTCCACTTGTGTACATGATAGTGCATGTATCATCTGCTATTGGAGGGCAAGGTTGAGCGGGATTATTCTTTCCCTGAAATCCAATTCCAACGTTGATGCTCAGTTAACACATAAATGATACTACAAATATCATTAGTTTAGTACAAATATAGTCATCACAAACATCACTGCCAAATTGACAGCCCAAAACGAGTTCTCTGGTATTTCAGGTAGGCAAACCAAGAAGATTCTAGTACAATGTATATGCATACCAATTTTAGGAAATCATTCCAGGAGTATATTTTCATCCCAGTCTGATCTGCTTCTTTGATCTGTTCACTTGTTGCCGAAGTGAATGCCACTAATGCTGTAAACGTCACTTGATTGTTCAATGTAGTCCTCCGTAAATGGCAAAGAAATCATAATCATTTATCATTGCTTACCTTTCAGCCTCTTAGCAGACTTGCAATTTGGGGATAGTATCTGTGTAGTTAAAAAGGCCAAAAAAAATCAGATGAAAGAGCATAAGGTTAGGCAACATAATTAATTTGTTTGAATGTACCTCTTTTATTTTCTTGTCCTGTACGAAGACAACATCAATCTCAGCATGGTCAATAATGTAGTCAACAGCTCCTGCACCTGTATGCCATGAAATACTTATTTTAGTACTAATGCATTATATATTTCTTATGATTGAGAACATAAATATATGTCATGAAATTTCTCTTTTTCATAGTGATGCACTGTATGTTTCTTACAAATGAAAACATAAGTATATTGTATTTCAACGTTTTTCAATGAGTTGGTTTGAGACATTTTATGATAAAAGGTCTGTCATTTGACAGTTTCCCTCTTACCCAAAGTATCGTAGAGTGGGACACAGATCAGACTGTAGCCATTGCAAGCCTGGAAAGTTCATCTTAGATCAGTATAGTTTATTCTAGTCATAAGAGATTGGGAAATTAACTTTCATATGTCATGTCACCTGCATTGCTACTATCCATTGAGGGCAGTTTGTTCCATAGATTCCAACACGGGACCCCTGACATTAGTTAAATCAAACAGAGCATCATCAGTTTTTGTGACTCGTGTAAATATTACAGGATCTCTGCAAACACAGATGCCAAAAGCAGCATAAATTCTATTTCACGTGTTTGGAGTCAAACCAAAAATTTAGAAAGAAGTTTCTGATCTTACCGGTTTTACTCCCAGCTGCTGCAAAGCAGAGCCAACTTGCAGCACTTCGTCATAAACCTCCTTGTACGATTTCCACAAGTAGGGTCCTGGCTAGAAGATGAAAACATGGGGATTTTTGAACAACGACACAGAAAAACAAAAATGGGAAGGTAACTGTTAAGAGCAACTATACAACATTCATGATGTTCATTTGCATGCGCATACCATTCCATCTTTAAATGGACGCCATCCAAGCATCCTGTTGTTGGGATACTTGCCTGCTGCGATTCTGCATGAATAGAAGCATAGGGTTTCAAGAAAAATTCTGCTCTGACGTGACCTATTTTTATGCAGCGACTCAAGCACAACAATGGAACACGACATGATCCTTGCAGTAGAGAGATCACTTAAGACTTTGAGGCTTGGATTATTGCTTTTCCAGCTTTTCCTTTATCATTGAGGTGTGGCAACAGAGTGCAAAGTGGAATGCCCACAGCAGCGAACTTGATTATTATTTCAGCTGTGTACCTGAACACGTCCCATGATGTTTGCATGTCAGGCTCCAGCGGCGGGAACCCATCCTTGGCCAGTGAACTCCGGAACACCGGCCCTACGGATGGCCGGCCGTCCTTCCCGGGCTTTCCATCCTCCACCTTAATCGTGAAGATGTTCTTCGGATTCGCCTCCATCTCTCAGAGTGGCCCCTAACACCAGAACTCATCAAGGTTAGCTCTCTCATAACCTCAGACTTTAAGACTCCTATTGGATTGGAATAAGTAGTGCAGCACCAAGCCACAACGAACGAACTGATATAGTTTCTTATATGAGCAAAGAAAACCAGCAGTAAAATATAGTGCTACTAAAAACAGAGTTGAACACCGAGGAGAGGAAGTTTTCACAGAAGACCGTTTCAGAACTCGAGTTCCTTCAAAATCCTTTTTGACATTTTGTGGTAAGAAAATGATACCCTTCTGACTAAATAGATAGTCGAAGAATATCGCTCGCTGGCTGGCAGGTTTTGTTGAGCAAACAAACCCCTTAGTTTATTATTACTCATATAGCCAGGAGGCAAGACACGTTCTGATTACTGTACTAGAACAACGTTGGACTGCAGCACTATTCAGATTAGAGAGAGAGAGAGAGAGAGAGAGAGAGAGAGAGAGCTTACAAAGATGGGAACTTGGAGAAGGCCGCAGGCAGAGCTCTGTGACCAGCTCGAGATGAAGTGAGCTCTGACGCCCTGCTGAGTGAGGAAGAAGAGAGCGCTACCGTTCTACTAAAATACGCTGAACAGGGCGCCGCTACGGCGAAGGGAAGTTGTGCGGGGATGGCGAAGGGAAGTCTGCGGGGCCGCGTGCTGCGAGACCCGTTGCTGAAACCGCTTAACCCCTGGTTTAAGCATGCGTGCTTAGCGCGTTGGTTCCCGCACAGCAGGGAGCGGAGAGAGCGGAGAGAGACGGAGAGATGGTGCGCCATCACGCGCGCAGAGAGAGAAGAGAGAGAGAGGGACTGGTGGTTGGCCCTGCCATAACTACGGGGCTTTCTTTCCCTGACTGTCCTCGAGCGTTCGCGTGTGGTCAGTCACGAGTCTCATGACAACAAATACTCAAACAGTTACTACTTCCTCTATCCGTTCATTTAAGTTTAGTCCAATTTGTATTTGACCACATAATGACGTTTTAATCTACCATACGATTGGTGAATGGTGATTCAGCGGAGGATACCTGTCCAGCCTTGTCACTGCCAAGCATAACGGAGGCAGCTCCTCCGGCCAGTACTGTGGGTGTAAGTCGCCATGGGGACAAATCAATTGGTGCAACGAGCAATGGACATTCCACACAGGCGACAGGTAGTCATTAATCACGCCTATTTATTAACTCAACCAACACTTTTATTCGCTATAAATACGTATTTTTATGTCATAAATAATCCAACGGTAATTAGCTGTACTATGCTGTGCCAATCGATGTTCGTACTGTACTGAATTGAGGACGGCTGACATAAAGCTGATCTTAAAAATCGTACTAGCACACATTTGCCCCTAAACCGTAAGGTTCGTCTCGAAGAGGTTATGATTAGTTAATTTTTTTTTTCTATGCTTGTGTGCAATCATCTCCTAAATAAGCTATTCTTAGGATATAAATCATATAACACAACACCCGTAACCCGTAACCTTGCATCCCATATGAGCAGACACTTAGACATAACAGCATCAGTGCAGTATGTGGCCATTTGCAGTTCAGACTCGATCACTTGAGAGTTGAGACGCCATTGATACATTTCCAGACTGCTGCAAAATACACCCCTGTTTCTCTCTCAAGCATATCAGAGGAATCCAACCCGGCTGGCCTGATTTACTTCTCTGATGTCAGCTTCATGTTGCTATTCGTCAACAGTTGGTTGGCATTGAGGCAGCATCCTGTCTAATTCGCTCAACCAAACTGTTTCACTGCATGACGCTGCTTGATTGCGATATGAACCAGGTTTTATGGGGTGTTTTGCCACCTAGGTAAGATGATATCACTGTCATTATCAGAAAGTACTCCCTCCGTCTCAGAGTTCACAAGTTTTTTTTTTACTTGTTATTTTCACTTTCTAATATAATTTTTTTCTGTTTTTAATATATATTTATCTTTTTTTTTCGTTTTCAGCACATCTCATTTTTAACTGCATTTTCCACGTTGGAATTACACATGCAAGCAATTGATATCACTGTTTCTGCACGATCTGTACTTGACAGGACCCTTTAAACCTGCTCATCCACCGCCGCAGCTTCCAACTCAATTCCGTAGGTCCCTTTTGGACCATTCTGTTGTCCCGACCTGCTGGTGATGAGAGGGAAAACGAGAGGAGTCCAGCGAAGGCGAGAAGCAGACAGATAGGCTGGGCGTGGTTGCACCGTTGCGGGGCAGCTGGGGCAGTTTGTTCAGCCGGCGTGATTACAGTTCGGTTGGACGGACGCAGTGGCGGAGCGCGTGATTTGATTTATGTTATTGTCTAATCAGCTACAGAGCATACAGGAAACTCACGATTCACTAATAAAATAATTTTTGGATGCAGGAGCAACCCGATACTATTTGCATTTGGGATAATCTGGTAATGAGATGATTGCCATCAAAAAAACAAAGAGAGTAGTATTCCTTTCCTTGTGAAGCCTGACCGGATTGAGATCATCTATCTTCGTGACTTGGAAGTTGCGCTTGCTAACATAATGACCAATTACGAAGATAGAGTATCCTGAATCCATATGACCGAGAGAATTTGGAGGTTCCCCTCGCCCCCTGGCCATGGGCAACCACCGTTGCTGCTACACGTACGTACGTACACAGACGCACTAGCTGCTGCGCGCTGTATCAGTACCACCAATGGGTTCACCCCAACTGACATGTATCCATCCCAAGATGCACACGACTGCTGCTGCTGCTGGATCATACTATCAGCAACGCTAATTGGATGATCCGAGCGCTCTCCCGTTGAGTCGAGTCACACCATCAGCGCACATCTCTACCGCCACAGTTCACAAAACACCGTTCGCATGAGCGCCACCCCGATCACGGAACCGGTTCCTCTGACTATTATCAATGGAACAAACACCTTCTCGAAAATAGCAGGGTCTCCTTTGAGAAACGCAGAAACTTTCATAAAAATTTTACAAAAATTTCACAGTAATCAATTTAATTTTATAAAAAAACAGAAAAAACAAAAAAAATTCACATGTCAGTGACTTCCGTTCCTCTGACGATAGGCGGAGTAACTATGGCACGATCACTGCTTCGCTCGCATTCATGTCTCCAGCGAGTCGACGACGGTTCCACCGTGCATGCACCTGAGTTGCCTCGTCAGCCTTGTTTTGCAACCACCTCGTTCCGACGATACGCGTTTGAAGCTCGCTTGCGGCTCCATTCATTGCGACAACGTGATCGACCGTTTATCCATCACTACCACATGCGTCTCGTAGCCGTACGTAACAAGATGGCGAGTTGTACAGGGACATAGCAGTACGTCCTACCACATGATACTCCTGCGTGGTGGTACGGTGTCCTCTCATCTGCTCTCTTCGTTTACAAATTATATGGTTAGACTTTAAATGTTAATTTTGATCATTTATTTTATTCAAAAATTAATTTAAATATAAAAAATTATAATTCATAATTTTAACTAATTTGATAATAAAATAAATTATAATAAAATATATAATATTTATTAATTTTTTAATAAAATAAATGATTAAAATTTAAATTTAAAGTTAACGACGTTAATAATTTAAAAACAGAAAGATTACACTTTATCTGCTCTGCTCACATGGCATTTGCCAGCTCCACGCTGCTGGTCCTTCTTGTAAAGCTTCACGCCATTCGCCCAGATGTGGCAGGCGACGCATTACTCTCGGCCACGTTCTTCCCTCAGGCCGCCGCCGCCGCCGCCACCCACGGTTCACGTTACCGCCGCGGAAACCACGGCCGTCCGGTTTAACGGTTTTTGTGAAAATCACTAGTAAACCGCAAAAAACTGAACAAATTTAAAAATTAAATTTTTGAGAAAAAATCGATCAGCTTTTACGGTTTAACAATCGGTTTTTACGATTTGAAACCGGTTTGCCGAGCTATTTTTACGATTTAAATTTAAAATTAAATCGATTTGAGTGGGTTTTTCATCGAGTTTTACGATAAACCACTCGGTTTGATCAATTTTCAAATTTTTAAATTTTTTTAAATTTATTATACCAAAAACCAATGTTTAATGAGTTTTCACGAAAATCGATCGGTTTATAACCCTGCCACCACAACGTTCAATTCATCGTTCTACTTTCAAGGACCATGCAACCAATCCGATCGGATTGGGTGGTCCAGATTCAATCAAGGCCCCTTCTTAAAACCGCACCGTCAGGCTTCTGCTTCGGCGGTGGCCGAGGCAGGGTTTTGAAGACCAACAAAAATTAGTCAGTTTTTACGATTTTTGATCAAATTGATTCGGCTCAGTATAAAATTAGATTCGGTTTTCGACAAAAAATCAAACTTGATATTGTAACAACTCTGGCTAACCGATCGATTTTGCCCGTTAATCGGCTGATCAAACCATAAACCGAACCGGAGCCGGTTTCTAAAACCCTGGGCAGAGGCAGAGGGGTCATGAAACGCAAGATATTTCCAGTTCGAATTAAATTTTAAACAGATGCTCAAGTACTCTAGTACTACAAACATAGCTCAAGGTAAGAAGACTAGAGGGATGTGCACCCGACGCAAGGGTTCAGATCATGCACATGTCAAGGACTTGCAAGTTGCAAGTGCACTGATAAGACAGTGGTCTCAAAAAAAAAAAAAGTTGGACTGATAAGATCAGCAACCAACTTTGCTGGCCTAGATGCGCTTCACATAGCCTTGGTGAGTTAAGTTGATCAGGCCCCCTCTTTTGGGTGTTGCACCAAGCTCCTATACAAGAATCAGCGCAGAGTATGCCATGCCATGCCAGCTTTCATATCTCAAGTGCCTGCAAGAGATTGCAAGTTTAAGTTTCTCATTAAGATCGTGGCTACAAAGATCGGTATGAATATTTGCATCAGGAAGAAATTTATGTAGAGATCTATGGCAACTGGCTCAAACAAAAGCATCAGAAGGCTAAACACGTCAGATATAGTAGAGCACACGATCCGACTTCTGATATAGAACAAACGCAACATTAGAACTGGAACAAAAAAAAAGGATGCAGGGGAAGTGGAGAAAGTGAAGCGTACCGGAGAAGCACGCATCCACCTTCCACCCATCCACTCATTGTGCAGCCTGAGTTGTTCACGCTCAAACTCCATCTCCTCCTTCCACGGCCTGAAGTAGACCGTGTACTTCTGATCGCCGACGACCTTGGATACCACACCGACCCACCACCCCTCATTGCAGAAGGCGTCGACCTCGTCGAGCAGCTTGAATCCGTCGCTGGCAGGGATGTCAGGAGGAGAGGGTCTGATGTGCCGCGCTTCTACGGCTTCTGTCAGAGGTGATGTCTCGTCGTCGTCTTTCAGAGTGGCGTACTCCACGAGAAATTTGTTGCCGACGGGTTTGAGGACAGTTGCCTCGAACCATGCTCCGCGGAAACCTTCGTCGTCGCTGCTCACTTCAACCTTCACGCCTTTCGTAAATTTTGCTTGCGGTACATTCTGGGGATAAACAAAAGGGCATAAAAAAGAAAATAAGTAAGGTGATTCAGAAATTAAAAGGCATATCTCAAAATGACACATCATCAACATTATGAGCATCTTTCAGTTCCTGAACACATAGGAACACAAATATATTATCAATTTGCCAAACCAAGAGAAACCTCTTGAGATGCATTTGCAATTAGCAAATACATTGAGTAAATGTGCACCTATTGGCTTCAGCTGCTGTTAGAATATTATTCCTATGCAAGTCCCATGGATATGTCTCACAATATATATTATCCTTTACTTTTGTCCTATGAATCAGCTATATCAACTGCAGACACCTGCCTTTACTGATACATAAAGTGGGCCCTGAGTAAAAAGAATCTATGCATCTTCACTGGCCAGATTATAGTTTTTAAATTCTTCCTCAAACGTACCGACTACTGAATATTTGGTAGCACTGCAGGTCTCTTCAGCAGTTAACAAGAGGTCTCTGGCTTAAGCAAAAAACAAACTAATAACTATTAGCAAGTTAGGCTCTGGCTTGAGCAAATCAATTGTATGATTGGAGTGATAAGGATGTATACTTCTCAGACACTGCTCTGATAGAAGGCATACAAAGAAAACAGAATGCAATCAATTTGTTTTTGCAAAAACAATACCTTTCCAAATAACAGGTAGAAGTACACATTAAAATGATATATATGGTTATTCCAATTGTAGACGTCACATTACTTCTCTAGTTTGCGAAGCAATGGAGCTGAATTTCCCAAAGATTATCAAGGAAATAAAGTGAACTGCAACTATGTGTCGCTGAGGCATATATTATGATTGCAGCTTTAAAAAAAAGGCAGAAAAACACTGCTGACTGTATATATCTTTGACAACTTTAACAAAGCACAATGGAAGAATGAATCAAATGAAGGGAAAACCCCAACGTATTAACAGAAATTTTGTCTCTAACTTAGGGAATCAAATTGATCTGTCAAATACTACAGATGAAAACTTCTCAGCCATCCATTATTCTTTGAATTCAGAATGCAATCAGCATTTTTGTGCAACATAAATACATAACCTAGAAATCCAAATAAATCACGGAAAAAAAGGCACTAGGCGCTAAGCGAGCGGTGGCCCATTGCCTAGAGCTTAGGCGTGCCTAGGCGTTTTGCAAAGTAGTGCTATGCTGTATAATTATCCAACAAATAGAAGGTTGAAGAGAGAAAAGAATTGAGAAAAAGGAACAATGCAAGAGATGGGCTGCCTTCTGCTGGCCCATCCAGGCCATCTGTTGGCCCATATACCCTCTCCTTCCCTCACGTTTCCCTAACTCCACTGGACACCATCGAAGCAGCCATCCAACAACACAGCCGCCACTTGAAAACTGCCAGTTTCTTCCTTTCCTTTCGATCTACTTGCTGCACTGAAAGCTACGAAGAATATGTAGGTCAACAGTCGCCGGCAAGCAGGAAAACAAGGAACCGGCAGTTGCCAACATGCATCAAAGGATGGAAGAGTTCGAGCTCGATTTCGGCGGCCAGCATGGGATCCCCGCAGCCGGCAGAGCTCAAAGGCGTGCTGAAGAGGATGGCGGACTTGCCGGCAGTGAAATCAGTATGCCAAGTCGTTCCCCCTAGCTCTGGTCAAGCACCTCAGTGGCTGCATCACTTAGGGAGCGCCTTCCCCTCGAAGCGAGGCGGAAGGCCTCCGCTCAGCGCTTACGCACGCTGAAGTGAGTGTGTTGCGGTACCCTTTTTTTCAGGGAAATAAATGATACATAATAAGATGATATGCATAGTAATTTTTAATTTCATATATCATGGTACTTCACTAGAATTGTCAATTAATGAAGCAGAGGTTTCTAAGGAATAAAGAAAAAGAGGAAAACATGTGGACTGGACCTATGCATCACTGAAGCAGATATTGTGACTTGGGATACACAAAATATACTATCTTAATCACATAAACAATAGTTAATTGTATAAAACTCAACGAAATATATTAAAAATATTTAACAAAGTCACATTGGAAAGAAATTGTGCAAGTGGCTACATTAGCATGAGCAGTGATACAAATGCTACCATTGATCATTAGTTAGAACATGTTACCTACATTAGCACTAATGGCTACAAAAGGCATCAATATAAAATATGAATTTCAGGAGTAAAAAATTTTATTTTAGTGTGAAGAGCAAAACGACCCAAAAGTTGCCATACAAGTGCAAAAAATTAAACCTTATGCAAATATTTATAAAAGATATGGACCTGTGATTCTTGTTCCCATTGACCATCAACCCATTCATAATGAAGCCTCAGTAACTTCTGGTCCAACTGAATCTCCTCTCCCAAATGTGCTGACTTAAATGTATATCTCATTTCTGGGAGAACTTCAGTAATCACCCCTAGCCACCAGCCATCATCTTGGAATGCTTCAACCTCATCATTGACGCAGAAACTAATATCTGATGCATGTGGTGGGCAAGGCCTGACATGCTTCGCATCGACAATCTCCTCAGACAATGCAGTATCATCCTTCTTTGAAACAGTGTACTCTACTAAGAGGTTGTTCTTCCACATAGTCTTTGCCACAACTGCAGGTAACCATGCAATAATAGAATTATCGTGCAACTTGGAAACTTCAATTTGTGTTCCTTTTGTGTATGGCATTGTCTTTGGTATCTCCTGGCAGGCAAAGAACAATGATTTAGAATCAATAAAATGCTCAAAGAAGCAGTAATTGGTTGTACAACCTACAGGAAGAGCTACTCTACTACAACCAATTCAGTTTAGGAAAAATCACAGATGTCAAAGCCAATAAATTTAATGTTAGCAACTGAAGAATTTATCTTTCATTTTTTCCTCTAAAAATCCTTCATTTTTCCTCTAGAAGTGTGCAAAGAAGCAAATAAATCAGATTCCTTCTTTTTTCCTCTAAAATTCCTTCAATCCAAAGGACCCCTAAAAGATGTGTCTTTTTAATAGAAATTTGTAACATCATCGGGAATTGAGGGGTCACTACTCCAATAGTTTTTAGAATGTCGGCTTGATTTGAGTCTCATAAACTAGAAGAAGGGAGGGGGACAAGAAGAGAGAACTAAAACCTTTATGAATATTAGGGATTAACTGCTTTTCTAGTTTATATCGACTAAATCACTTCATTCCAGCATCATCCATATCAAATTGAATACATTCAGCAGACTCATGTCTCTTGATCCAGTAACTCTAAGAATGTGATCACTGTAACAAATAGGCTGCTAATCTTCAGATTTGCTGGGAAACTTGAAACAAATCTGTCAACCAGCAATCTGGCACCCAGGAAACCACACTTTTCTACCTCGGCAGCTCCAAACCTTGTAATTTTGCTGGCCCATCTAACTACACAACTACTCAAGCTAATACAGGCACAAGCAATGCATAGTATTGCACAAGCCATGGCTCTCTATAAGGGCTTGTTTGGAATCACTAGGGGTAATAGTTATCTAGCTAACAGCTACTCCTACTAACATAATCACTAGCTGGATAATTGTTAGATGAGTTAGCTATGTTGAGCTCGCTAATGGGATAATAGTTATCTAGGGGGTTGGCTAATAATTAGTTGGACTACTAGCTAGGGTGTTTGGAACCGCTAGATATAATTTTAGTAGATAACTATTATCCCTAGTGGTAATGCACAAGACATTCGAACTAATCACAGGACCCACCTTTCCTCATTCTTTCCTTTCTCCAATCTTTATTAACCAGTAACATAAGGGAAATTGTAATTCCTGACACCCGGCATCAATCAAGACAAAGTGGGCGCGCATTTCCAACCCTATCAAAGAAATAACCTAGAATGGCAGAAAAAGGATGGAATTTTTCGCAGATCAGTAATTTACCGTACCATGATATCAGGGGAGCGCCACTCGCCGGCGACCCACTCAAGGTGCGGGCGGACGTTGGCGACATC
>BCLG01006056.1:0-10870 GCA_001602295.1 Zoysia matrella | reverse complement strand
ACAGGCATTCAAGTCGGTAACGTTTCCAAGGAAATTGACAAGGCAATGACGAAATCATCAATTCCAATAGGACATCCGAATTCTTTTCAATAAATGCAGCATCCTTAAACAATCAAACATTCATTAAAAATATTTGAAGTTAACTTTTGTTCTGTGCGGCTGTGCCATAATCAATATGAAGAACAAACCGAAAAATGTTAGCATACCTTAAGTAGCATTGAGAGAACCTTGTATGCTCTCTTTTGAATCAAAGAGTCATTATCCTATAAACAGAACAGTAAATTAGATTATTTGATACATGGAAAAAGGCAACAATGACTTGCAATAAACCGTAACTTAATTGCAGGTTTCACATAACTGAATAACACATTAATGGACTTTGCAGATAAACCAGGAATTAATGAAGCTGCAAAATACAATAGGAGAGCCCTGAAATTTAATTAAGGCACAGGTCAAACTCATACTTAAAGTGGAACTTTTAAATAACAAGAATTGCAGTAACCTCGTTACGCTATTTTTGTGGTTGGCATCAGCTTCGATTTCCATAGAATCAACTGGCTCTGCAAGAATAGCTTTTGTTGCATGCAACAACTTGGTTACTGAGTCAACAAAGAATGTGCCAACGATGTCTTTGTCTGATATAGAAGCAATCTCGCTTATGGCAGGCTACAGGTTCGATCAAGAGAGCATAATAAGTTATTTACTTTCAGCAACTTCAGACCAAAAAAGAAAGAAAAATCTAAACAAAATTAAACAATATGCTCAACATTTCAAACAAAAAACTGAAGAAAACATAAATGGTACAATATAAATCAAGGTAGTACATAAAATAGCACGCAGCAGTAATATACCCGCAATAATCCAATGGCATCCTTTGAAGATACCAAAAATATAGAACAAAGTATTTCTAAAAACTTTGAAGAGAAAGCTTGTATCGCTTTAAAATTTTCCTTGGCCAGCACTTTAGTATAGCGCTCCTTTGCTCTTCTTTCAGATTTGCTTATTTCATCCTCAGCAAGAATGTCTACTCTAGACACTGACAGAGCTTCTTTATTTTGTTTAATTAAAACCTACAAAGAACACGAGTTATAGAAATATTGAAGACATTCAGAAGTACACAGAGTTCATCTAACATAAATAAGCCAATGTGAAGCACCTGAATACTGGAGTAAACAATGCCACGCAAGTCAGGCTGGTTTTGGAGAGCATCACATAAAACATTTTGTAGAACTCTAAAACTGCTTGAAGTGTCACATGGATAGTTGCAACAAGATGGTAATAAAGACCATAGATAATACACATAACCTTCAGCTCTTTTGGCAGAGAAAGGCTTACCATCCTTTAAAAGCTGTTTCAATTATATATCAAAGCATAGTAAGAGTACAGTTCAAAATAGTACTTTTTTTATGTAAAGCACAAAGAATTTTCAATAAATGCATATGCTTTGGAATGCTTTCTTCTACAGCTCTAACAATACCAAGGATGTCTTTTAAGAGAAATTGTAAGCTGGCACCAACAATGTGCTTCGCCAAGACAGGGAGAATCCATTCATTTTCATCACATATTGACCGAATCTCAAGAATTTCAAGAACATTCTTTGGGCCCATTGCAGCAACAGCTGTACCAAGACATGCATTGAGCTGCAAGATAAAAGGAAATGAGCGTGAACCAAGCAATTTAACTGGCATGCGACATTTGCCAAACCCAATCCTTTACCAGCAATACATGTAGCCTTATATGTGGAATGGCATTGTAAGCAAACAGGACTCAAGTGTCCGTGTAATAAATGGAAAATTGGGGGTGTTTTTCTTCTTACAAAATTTCTGTACCTGCTTCCGGAAAGGAAAGTCATCATCTGACAACTTTTGCATTGCTGCCAAATTCTTGACTGCTTCAGGCAATAGGTCTGACGAAAACTCTCCTGTTTTTTTTTTTAATGTTGAATATCATAATGCAACTCAAGACAAGTGATAATAAGAAACTAACTAACAAAAGGATAAACAATTAATCCTTCATTAAAAATTAGATAAGACAGAAATAAGGATTTTTTGCGCAACAGTGACATGGAACATTATATAATAAAAATTACAACCAGCATATAATAAAAATTACAAATCATAATGCATGTCTCCGCAGTTAAGACATAAATAAGGACTTCAAGATCTCCAGTACTGCTAAGCTATTCATGTCAAAAATGATGTCTATGATGATTACTACAGCAGAATACCATGTTGCAAGCACCAAGTTTAGTCTCGAACTTGAAGTATATATAAATGTCGAAGGTGAGCTCAAACTAAAGCACATGTCAGAATATATTAAGTACACATACAGACAGTGAAGAATATGCTCCAGTACAGAAATACATACCTAACTTGTCAAATGCCACTGAAATAACATGGAACGATTTGTCCCAAACGTCATTAAAGCGGACATCTAGCAAACCTACTATGATAGCACATATCTTCTCTATGATTGTGGGGTCGGATTTTAACCCTTGATGCCTACCCTTGATCTGGGCAATGCCCTGTGACACCAAGGTTTCATCAATGCAGTTTTCTATTAAACCTTTCAAAGCCTCCACAGCTGAAAATCTGACTCTTCGAATTCACTTAATAGTACATCTGACAAGCAATTTTCAAGAAAAAAAATTAAACAGAATACACAATAATGATATGGGAGTATCAGAGAACAATAAAAATGATAGGCTTATGTGAAGAACTAACCGCCAAGCGAAGTGAATATCACTGGAAGCTTCACAACGCATATGCTGTTATTGTGGGCATAAACCTTTTTAGAGCCAACATGTAAAAGTCGTGCTATTGAAGCCATTTCATCTCCCGATCTCCTTTCTGAAGACACCGACAGTCCCAACGAGCATAGAAGATCCAATAGCATATCAGATTTGAGCTGTAGAGTTGGGCTCTCACCAACAGCATGCAGAATCTCCAGGATACTCCTTGTCAAAATCGGTTGATGCAGATCTAACAGGGCTTTAAAATATTTTAAGATGGTGTTGGAAGGCTTTGGCGCCATGAACGGAAGGCAGCATTTCACGGCGTCAAGAATATACAGGACCTCTTTAGTCCCCTTGGATCCTTCTGCTGCAACTGTATTTACAGCACTTGATCCTCCAGCAAGCAGCAGAAATCCCTCAAACCATCTTGCTATTCCTTCACTTGCTGGAACCAGAACTGCTTGCCCTTGAAAACTTGCAAGAACATCTCGCAAGCATGAGTGGGATTGCTTTGTCACCTAGAAACAATCAAAGTAAGTTACAGGCATAATGATGAATAAATACATTTTGGCCGAACTCTTGCATTCATGTCACTGAGTGAATAAAGAAATCCTGCTGGAAACAGTAAAACTGAAACGTTTCAGCTTGTCAGTATTACTGCAAAAATGATAACTGCTTTTTTGCTTGACGCACATCCTAACCACATGAGAGGCAACCGCAAGGGTTTCCCATATACTAATGTAACCCAAGTGATCAGTAATTAATAACTAAATTACACAAACGGTACACGATGGCATTACTAATGTAAGATCAGTAATTAATAACTACCATTAGTATATTGGAAACCCTTTGTGTACTATTAGTTATATTACATAATTTTAATTATATATTACATAATTGTAACTATAGTAATATATTATTATAATTATAATTATATAATTACAATTATATGTAATCATAATTATATATAATTATAATTGTAACTATATTATAATTATATTATATAATTGTAATTATATAATATAATTATAAATAAGTAATATAATTATAATTACATTACATAATTACAACTATATTATAATTATATTAAATAATTGTGATTATATAATATAATTATAATAATATATTACTATAGTTACAATTATGTAATATATAATTAAAATTATGTAATATAACTATAATTATATTACCCTATATATATTTTTTTGCAGTTTCACAACCTCACAGCTACTTTCGACCAAACGGCTTTTAGCTTTCTCACAGCTCATATTCTACAGTAGCTTTTTCACAGCTCACCGCTCACATCAATAAGTAATATTATGGTGCCATTTCTTTGTCTGCCAAGGATATCGATTTTTTTTTTTTTGTGGAGACTTCAGGTTTTGGTCGTTGAGGAACGTAACCCGATGGAACCTTCTAAGACCTACTTATGCACAACAGCCTTAATTTTAAACGTGACATTTAGGTCGAATTGGCTAGCTGCACGATAGAATATACTACCACTGTTTTGTTCAGCCGGGTAGGCTAGCTGCACCAAAGCCAACGGCACCAGACAGAACAGAACAGCCCATTTGATGATTGCACGCGCGCAAGCATTGATCCCTGTCGGACCTCTGAACGAACGAACGAACGAACAGGCGCCCAACCCACGACACCAACCGGGTTGCGCTGCGCGCGTGCAATTGTTTAGCTTAGCCACCCAACCCCCCATCGCTGTGTCGCGCACGTCAAGCTCGAGCACGCCCCGAGCTTTGTCCGCACCTGGCGGATCGAACTCGCGCGGTTAGATGCTAGCGCGCACTCGATCACCAACTGTCGCTACGGCGCCGCGACGACGAGGCGTCGGCGTCGTACCCTCTCCAGCGCGCGTTTCACCTGCAGCCCACGCGCCGGCGCCGCTCTGGGCCTCCGGCTGACTGGCACCAACGCGACGGCCGCGTGCGCGTGCGCGCGCTCGGGTGACCACCGCGGTTTAGGCTGCCGGATCTTTGTCCGCCAACCGTCGTCAGCTTTCGGCATGCAGCTAGCTAATCAGCTGTTACTAGTTGGCACGGCCGGCAGGGCCGTGTGGTATGAGTGGATCAACACTGACGCACCGGCGGCGCCACCACCCCCGACCCTGAGTGAGATCTACCCTATCCATCTATCCGGCCGGCGGCCTCCATCCTGTAGTAAATAGTAACATCAGATTAGGTTAAACATGTGGTCGCCGTTAAAGAGAACCCACCGGTGGTCGGCCGGTCGACTGAGCAAGCCGATCACTTGCGTGTCTGGGACGAGGCCGGCCAAGCGGATGGTCGCCATCGGCGGGCCGGGCCGACGGCGGATTAAACTAGGGCTGCTGCCGTCATCTCCGAGTAAAAGGCAGGACCATGGTTTTTTTTTTTCTTACGTAAACAAGGGTAAAAGGGGCCATCGAAGTGAAACTTGTGTCGGGTTAAAGAACCCAGCTGGGACAGCGACTAACAGGCGCTGGCTCCGTAAACTAACCCCCGGTTTGGCTCGGGGCCGGGGGCCATGGCGGATGGGGATCCAAGGTTTGGTGGTCTGCCATTCATCTCATCCATGGAAAGGCGAGGAAGCTGCGACAACCGCCGATCGAGCAGTAGCTTTAATACGATGCGGCAGGTCAGGCCTCCCTTTCACCGGAAAGCTTGGTCCTTTCGCGGAGAGATAGAGAGATAGCCAAGCCATGCCTTCCTACCAGGCTACCACACACCACTCGGCTTTGCCGCCTATTAATACGCACCGCGCTGCGAGAGGATCGATCCAGCTCGCCATGGCAGGCGTCTCTCTGGTCTGCCTAGCTCTGCCCTTTCCTTCCTTCTTGCTAGGTTCAGGAGCCGTGTGATCATTGGTCCTGCGGAGGGGCGAGCAAACCGTGCTGGAGAAGCAGGGCACGTGCTCGACCTTGGAGCACGGCGAGCTCGAGCTCGAGCAGGTGCAGTTGCAGCACGTGCGCTCCTTCTCCATCATGGATTCTCGCCCCGTCGGCTCGCGCAATGCAGTGGACAGTCAGGCGATCGATCGATGGATCAAACCGATGCGGCGATCGACATGGTAAGGCGCTGCTCTAATTCTTGGTTAATTAGGCAGGATTTTTTAGCTGGAAAAGGTTTATCATCAGCGGCAAAAGGTGGTTTATTTGTCACTGTTTGTCCACGGAAATTCTCGCTGAAATCTCTAGGTCTGTGTCGGCAGAGGCTGTATGCATGTTGGAAAAGAATGTCTAGCCACCGATTTGTCAAATTGGATTGACAACGAGGTATTCCACGGTTCCACCTTCTGCCGACAGGCCAGGTTACTCTTTTTCATATATCATGTTAGAAAGATAATGGTAAGTTTTCAGTCAAAGAAACGAAAGTTTATTCTCCAACTTCATTGGCATTCTTCCAAAGTTTCCTGTCCATGGATTCCAACCACGGCTAACTCCCTGACCAATGGCATGTAACAGCTACAGTAGGGTTGTTAGGTAGTTAATTCAGGCATCTAGCAGGAAGGTTAGGCTTGTAGAAAAAAAACGCAAATTACCTCCAGATGGTTCATCACATGTAGAATGTTTCATTAGCACAGAAAACCGGTTTCATCTGCTGGCAGGTCCATGATCAGTAGGTGGATCGACGCTTCTACCTGCAGCTACAAGCAGAAGACAACGATACATGAACAGTATTACAGCACAGCCCGAGCGACTGTGATACGCGAGCCGCATTTCATGACAAGTTGGTTGTTCCTCCATGATGATAGCATGACCGTGTACCAAATGCATTATTCCATACAAGTGTATTTTCTCTCTTTTTTGCAAGATTCCCACTACTGGTTTATTCTAGTATTTCCGAGTTTATGGTTTGTGCATAGACCCATTATTTTCTTCAGCCATAACGTGATCTAAAAATACAGGTCATACCGTAGATATATACTTGCTGCTTTAATTTTTATTGTTAGGACAAGAATTCTTATTAAAAAATGAACAAAAGTTGTTATCAGATTATTGTTAGCCAGTAGAGTTCTTACTGTGACAAATCACATCTCTCATAATGAACCGCTAAGGTTATAGACTTGTCCATCTTCCTATTGTAATGACGAGTGGATTACACAGTTGCAAAAACTGCACCACATCTACACAGATTTTACAAGCTCGTTCTAAACATTTAACTTTCTCTCTATAGAAGCAAGCTCTTGTAGAGTTTACAGTCAATGCATGAATGAAAGCTCAGGTTATATACATACAGAAGACTTCAGAGGCAGGTACCTAAGCTCTCACAAAAAATTGAAATAACTATACTCTTGCCTTGAATCAGCCCCGTCCGCAGTTGAGCGCTCGAAATGAGAAGAATGACCTATGAGCTGCAAAGTGGCAAAATAGAAGAGTGATATGTAAACCTGTAAATAGTTGTATTCCAATACAGCAATATATATACTTTGTAGAAGAAACACACAACCTTTTGGTGATTTAACCTGAGAAACTATCTCGACCAAATCAGACTTTGCAGGTGAGGCAGCTACGAGACTTCGCAACGAGCAGGCTGTTGCAACACGTCAAGAACGTGTTGAAGAAAACACATGTAAGTTTGATCAGCATCGATTATGAAATTATCTCAAATAGTTCTATAGCAGTAATTATTTAGGAATACTTGGAGAGTATGAAACTTCTTTTTGATAATGTCACTGGGTTTCCAACCGTTGCACTGAGGTGTACAAAGCCGAGAGAGAGCATGAAACTTACACCGCGGAGAACTCGTGAGGCCATGATCTGTTGCCGTCAGAGGCAGCATCCGAGGAGCGCATCCTGGGCTTGATGGAACCAGGGACCGCCACCCTCCGCTGTCGTCTTTGGCCACCGAGGACACCGACGGCGACTTGCAGTCGATGGCGGCGACTTCGCGGGCCCTGTTCTTCTTCCCAAAGCTCAGGAATCTCCTGAACCCCCTCGGCGTGTCTTTCGGCGACCGCGCCGTGCCCGAGACCCTGCTACCGGCACTGCCTGGCGTACTGGGCTTGAGTGCGCTCCTCTCCGCGCGGCTCTCGCGTTTCTTCCGCAGGAGGGCGGCGTCAGCTTCGAGTACCCTATCAGTGGACTGGTCCCGAGAGCTGCATGATGGTGCGGCGCTGCTGGTAGGGGACCGGCCTAACCTGCCGCTGCCGGAGAACGAGGACTCGCCGGAGCTCGCTCTGGCTGGTGCTTCTTCTGCATTCGTCGTCGCGATTACTGTGGCACTATTGCCGGCTGCTGGCGTCGTCGGTTCGGCATTGTCTTCGTTGTTCTTCACACTGAATTCTGGGTGCAGCACGGCTATGGAAGCAGCTTGAGTTTCAGGAAGGCTCAGGGCTTGCTCCTGGAGTTGGACTATTATGTCCTTGTTGATGTCGACGTAGCTCCGCTCGATGTCCGAGTCACTGGTGATCTCGCCACTGGCATTTCCAAGCTTTTTAGGAGAAGAGAAGACGACCTCCTCGCCGCCGCGGTCCTTCACGTCCGCGCTCTTCACTTCGGGTTCGCCGTCAGGCACTGCGGCCACCACGTCGCTGCGATCTAAATCCGGCGAGGGGTTTTGCGCACTTGCCGCGTCAGTGCCCCCGCCAACGGACGGCCTAGGCGGAGAATCCTTCGGAGTTTCGCCATGGACATCCTGCTCGTACGAACGGCCGTTCGGCACTGGCGCGGCCGCGTTGGCGCTCGGTAGAACCACATCTTCGCCAAGGTCGTCCACGAGCCCACCGGAGCTCGCACGCCGCGGCAGAGAGCGCGGCTGCAGCCTCGGCCCGCCTGTCTGTTGTTTCGACGAGCCGTACCCCTTCACAGAGCTCTTGCGCCGCAACGAGATCTTCGGCCTCGCCGTCGCTGTCTTCGCTGTCGGCGAGCCACCGGCCAGTCGCGCTCGCGGCTCCCTGCTGGCGTGACCGGCGACGGCCTGTGGTGGCTCTGACGGCGTCGGCTCTTGCGACAGCGCCCGCCGCCTCCCGACGTCCGGGCTGTTGATGACGTAGGTGGTGGACGACGAGAAGCTCACCGTGCGCACGTGCTTCTTGCCGGAGATCCTCCGCGGAGCAAGGGCGGCGTCCGGGGTCTGTTTCTTGTGGGCATCGTCGTCGCCATCGCGCTCAGTTTTGCCCTGCACGTGCCATAACGACCCAGTTTCATTTGAATCAAAACGTACTGCGTGCTCTTTCTTTTTTGAGAAATTGAGAAAAGATGCTAAACATTTCGGTCCGCTCGGTGCAATGTGAGTCGAGTGCTTAAAAGAATCACGGTCAAAATAGCTGACCGGTAGAACAGCGACACAACGTGTTTAACATGGCAGGTACGACTATGGTTTTTTTTTTCTTCGGTCTCCCTAACTTTGAACTTTTGGCAGCCGACACGGATTGGATGAGTTCATTTTGGAGAATTTTGACCAGTCTGTTTGGTTGAATGAAAGTACCGGTTCCAGCACTCACCTTTCGGAGAGGCGACACTGATTGGGATCTGGTGGTGTACGTAGTTGAATGCACAGGCAGCGTTTACGAAACCGATAAAACCTGTCATTTTTCATAAAAAACTGATAAAATCAATCTGACTCAATTTCACCGTGCATCAAATGATCGATTTTCGATTAAAAACTAAACTTGCGTACAGCAGTAAAAAGGTATAACCAGCCGATTTTACTATCTGACCGTCGGTTTCCTACCGGCTATAGGTTTTTTGAACTTTGTGCACAGCGTGGCGCAGAATGAATCAGGGGACAATGAATGGGAACTGGAGAAGGCCACGCAGTGCAGCGCTTCCAGTTTGTATATTAGAAAATGACGAAGTAAATATCAGGCTCAAAAAGAGATGTGTTTATTGGAGCACGGGAGACTGGATGGTGCTGCAGTGCTGCCTGCATGGTCCAGCTTTATAATACTCCCTCCGTCACATTTGTCCTTTTAAACAACGTGGGTACGAGGATTAAAATGGTAAAAAATGTGAGATGGGTTGAAAATAAGTAGAAAAAAAATAAAAATAGAGATGTATTAAGAATAAAAAAAGACGTATTAAAAATAAAAAATAACATGTAAAAAATTGAAAATTTGTGACTTTAAATAAAATAAAAGTATATTAATGACAAATAAAGATAAGTATATTAATGACAAATAAAAAAAACTTATAAACTTTAAAATGAATAATTGATTACTGAAGGAGTACTACTCATCAGATACTCGCGTGATGAGGTGCAATTTCATGTGTTCGAGCCTTTTTTTTAGGAGGAAAATGTTAGGCATCCACAATGGTGAAACAAGGCAGGTAGTAAGAGTTCTTATTACCGATTCAACATTGTGGCGTCCGGTTGTGACGGTGGTAGTAACAAATGCCGGCAGTAAGCTTACTGCCGGGTAGTAAACATAAAAAATTGATTCCCTTCTTTAATGCAATGCGTGAGAGTGTGCTTCGGAGAGAGACAGAGAGAATAGGGCAAGGATAAATTGGAAAAGAGTATTTTTATGATAAAAAGTGGGTCTCACTTTATTGCTTCACATTGTGGAAATCAACTCAACTATTGCTGACTGACATCTTAGTACGAAGCGGGTATTAAACATTGCTGTTGCACTTAGAGGATGATGATCAGATGATGCGCGCACCCTATTATTGCAAGAATAGCACAATGGCTAAAACCCCTATTATTGCAAGAATAGCACAACGGCTAAAACTACCAGATGCTTAAGAAGGAAACATAACGAAATGGCAGACGTACGTGTCGTGACAACAACCGCAAACCAAATAAGCAAGCACCCCACATGCAGGTTTCGCGTGTAACGGAATGATCGACGACATACCTCCCCGTCTCCGGCCGCGGTGCCAGCGTCGTCGGTTGTCAGGCCACCGCCGGCGAGCGCCTTCCCACTGTCTCCGCCTGCACGACCGCCGGTGAGCTCGAGCTGCGCCCAGAAAGCCTTGGCCTCGGCCTCCTTGCGCTCCATGTGCGCGCGCCACCCTTGCCGCTTCCGCTCGTCCCGCCGCCGCACGTACGCCTTGTACATCCTCCCCCTCGCGTCAGCGCTGTCACCGCCACCCGGCTCCGCATCCTCCCCGACGCCACCGCTCGCGTCGTCGTCGCGAGCAGGGGAAAGGTCGTCGACGTCGTGTCCGTTCCGCTCGGCGAGGCGCTGCTTGTACCCCGC
>BCLG01006055.1:0-20790 GCA_001602295.1 Zoysia matrella | reverse complement strand
GAGATGGACCAGCTGGGGTTCTCCATCTTCACCACCACGGGCGTCCCCGTCCCGCCGCTGCCATTGGCCCTCGCCTCCCTTCCCCACCACGATGGCGCCATTGCGCAAACAGCACCTGGAAGGCTGGAACGACCTCTCTTATTCCCCGCACCTCCCTGAAGAGCTCGAATCAGCACGAATCAACCACTCCTTCCTTCCTCACCTACTCATCAAGAACCGCCTTAATAGCCGGGAAGATGAACACAACAACACCACGGCGCGGCGGCTGGCCACGAAGGTGGAGCATATGCCGAGGAGCAGAGGGAGAGAGAGCAGAAGAACAGCTCACCACGTCGGTCTAGCAGCCGAGCTCACCCCCGCTTTATTTATTCTCTGGCCACCGTCGACGACTAAAAAAAGCTTGCTTTTGGTTTTTGCCGCTCAACCTGGCACCGGAACAGACATATAACCGTGTGGGGTGGTTAAAAAACCGCGGGGAGCTGGCGGCGCTGTGAGAAACGAAACGAGCAGACGGAGGAGTCTTCTCGGCAGAAACGGAGACAGGACGGCTCGCTGTTTAACCGCGCGGGCGCGGCTGCGGTTTGGTTGGCTCTGCCGGCCGGTCAGTTGGGCGTGCCGGCGAGTGGGCTCGCACGCACGTCGCTCTATGCGTTGCGTGCGGGCTGCAGCCTGGCGCTGTCGGTGGGGACTGGTTACCACTGTCCTGCCAGGCACAGCCCCGGTAATCTCCATGGTGTGGTGCTCGTATGTTCGCATTGGCAGGTCACGTTTAAAATACAGGAATTTTACAGTAATTGAATGTTTTTTTTAAAATGTAAAAATTTTATAGTAATCTCATATGAATTTAAAAAAAATCAGTTTAATTTCATAGAAAAAAATAAAAAATAAAAAAACTCATTTCATTCAAAGGAGAACTGAATACAAATTTTACATAAGAAAAATATAGAAAATAGAAATTTTCCTTATTACAAATAAACCTAAACAAACAATGTTAAAAAATCAAAATCTAAAATAAATTTTTCATTCAGTAATATCTCATTTGCAAATATAATAATAAAGATGATCAGCGACAGTAACTTATGGGAGCAAAACCATGAAATGCAAAGAGATCAAGACCAGAAAAAGACAGGGAAAGCCAAAGCTAGATTGGATCTACGGCGACCCACGCCCTCCGCTAGGCCGAGTGGATAGTGGAGACAAGTTGCTTCCTTGGTTTCATTAGCCAAGGTCCATCATTACCTGTGTCAAAGTGTCGTGATAAAAACAAGTTCAGTACATATAAGTATCTTCTCACGCACAAAAGGTACTAATTTTAGATATTTTTTGAAACTAAGGCTCTATTTCGCAAAGTTACTGATTCTTAATTAGAATCTGATTACAAGTGATTATGTGAATTAAAGGCTGAGAGCTGAAAAAAATAACTTCTATGAAGTGATTCTCTGTTTTGATTCTATAAATTTATGTTTAGTCTTTTAACCACAGAATCACTTTACAGTAGAATTCAGAGTAGTGAATTCAAAGAATTAAAAGATGAAAGCTCTGCCGAAGGCGCACTAGGATTCGTTAACTTAATAAATAACATGCGTGTCTCGCTAAGATCACACAACAAAACACACTTCCAGGTTGTGATCTCGTGCAAACGCCGGACAAGCAGTGCTGTGGCACATCACATGCGGTACCAGTGTCTTGCTCTGGTCAAGTTTACGTGACGTCTACAACGGCGGATCAGAGCTATAGTAAAGGTTTTTTTTTTCTTCCCTCTCCCCTCGCCGAATAAACATACTAGCTAAGTTTATCTTTGTGCAGGTTTCAAAAAAAAAAAAAAAGAAATTTAGCTTTGTGCAGCTGTCGCAACCACCGTCAAATTAACAAATTTAACTGCAAGGTTTGTGCTTGTTTACTGTTTAAAAGATACCAAACGTGCTCCAACACATGAGGACGTCAACACAACCCGTTTTTATCACCGCGGACACCATCATCTCCCGCCGCTGCAAAGCTTACGCGGACTATGTGTAATGACCACCATTATTGGGGGACAGCACAGGCCGCGGGCACCCGTATCGCGGAATCGGGTCAGGTCACGACGCCCGCGGACGAAGAGGAGGAGGACATGGGTGGAGATCCCGATCGCGCCGTGCGCCGGTGCGTGAACCCATCATCTTTTCCCCAGCCACGATCGCGCGCGCGCGTTCAATGCGGCAGCAAGCGGCGGTACCTTACCTTGCTTCCGTGGGATCGGTTTGGCTGCTCGACGCGGACACGCGCGCCTGTCGTCGCGGCTGGTCCGTTCTGGCTGCGCTGCGCTGCTGGTTCTGCCGCGGGTTTGTTCTCGTTCGCGCCGGTGTCGGTGGGATGCCGGGATTGTTCCGTCTGCCGGTCCGTGGAACGGTGTGCGCGCCCTGGTACTTGGTCGACGACTTGCGTCCGTCTGAGGAACGAACGAACGAAAAATGGGCGACGCCACCGCCGATCCCAGATCGAGCCACCTAACCAACCTAACCCCGGTAATCTACTCGCACGTCCATCGACAGATTCCGCGGATCATGCGCGCACTGTCAATGCGATCAAACTCGGCATGCGACGACGGGATTAGCGAAATCCGGTCTGAAAATTCTTCGTTGGGTGACGTGACGCTGGGACCGACCGCCTAGCGCTCCCTAGGCAACCCCCGTCGGTTTGACTAACCATACCTTCCTTACCAGTATGGAATTTTTATGTGCAAAATTTATGTATTCCTCCTACATGACTAGTTGAATTAGAAGGATTACATTATCTTACGGGGATTGGTTAGAATAAGCTATACTAATTTGTCTCGTAATACTCTCCCGGACCTGCACGGAACAGTTCCGGTTGGATGTCAGAGCCGCTGCGAGGCTCCCACCTGTCGTGTCGGCGCGCGTCGCTCCTTCGCCGCCCGCACGAAAAGGACCCGGCTTGGCGATCGGTCGTGGCGGGCACATTTGGAGGCATGACGGCGAGGACCGGACTGAATCGGATCGGAGAGAACATTAACAAGTCGTCGTGGCGTCTCAGAGGAAGAACGGTTGCCGCGGCCGTCGGGAAGCGACCGGAAACCTTCCGTGGCTGCGACGCATGGACGCATGTGACGCGGGTGGAAAAGGCGCTGCTGACTTTACCTGCTCTCTCGCTCCCACCGCCGGGCGCCGATCGGCCGGCCGGCTGGGGTGGTCGATCCCGAGGCCGGCATGGTGATCCAAGGTTATTTTACGCTCGAATTAGGCAAAGAAAGAATGTGCTCCTACCTGTAAGGCCTGAGGAAACGGTGCGGAAAATGCTGCTGTTACGGCGCGCGTACGTCGGAGGAGGAGGAGGCCGCGGAATTCGGCAGCCGATGTCTTTGCCAAAAGTGCCTTAGAATATGTCCCTTTCTGTACTTCGCAAGGAGCCAAGAACGGAAGGACAAAAGGAGCGCGCGTCGTGTACCCTGAAGCCCTGAAAGATGCAGGCCAACAGCTAACAGCAGAATCAAGTAGTACCAGTGAGGGCTGGAAGGACGGAATCTTTGTTTGTTTGTTTCTCAAGCCTGTCATCTCTTTTTACCTGTAAGGCGTGAGGAAATGGTGCGGAAAATGTTGTTGTTACGGTACTTACGTCGGTGGAGGCCTGCCCTCCATTTCTTTTGCGAAGGTACATTAGAATCTGTCCCTATGTGTGGTTCGCAAGAAGCCATTTCCTGAAGCGCCGAAAGATGCAGGCCAACAGCTAACAGCAGAATCATGTCGTAGTAGTAGTAGCAGAAACACCCAAAGTTTCGGAGGCCATTTCGACCAGATTTCGACGGGCGACGGGACCATGGACACGGCAAGAGTCTAGAGAGAAAAACAACCTAGAAACGCCTTGTGTTTCGAGCGATCGAACGCGACGAAAGCGCATGATGTCCCCAGCGGATGATCGAATCGCAGAGCTGCACGACGAGCATTGGCCGACGGACGCACGAGGCAGGACAGGAGATGAACGGTTCTTCAGGCGTAGCCCCTACGTTTGTTTCTCAAGTCCGCCATCTCTTTGCTCGCTCTTGTGAACCAGAAAAGGGAAAAGGGCATACTCTTACACAGCTCCGTGCGACACATCATCGAATCAGGCCCACCATGATTTCTGGTGCGTACTTATGATCCTGTACTCTCACAGGGGGTACTACTGCGTGTCACCCTTGCAGATTCTAGAGTGGAGTATCAGACAAGCAACATCATGCGTGCTCCATCTTCTTGAAGAGGCTCTTGTTAAGCGAACAGATGGACTGCCGGCAGTGGATGTTTCCGCAAACATTGTCCAAGTTCCGAACGGGATCCATGGTAACCTGATGGGACTGTTAGTCTGTTAACAGTACAGTGCACGAAGAGAACTATGTCGTCCGGGGCAATCGTTCGTTTCGTTGGTTTCCGTTTGGACAAGGGTGCGGAACTAGGAAGCGCCTAACCACGAAACGGCCCAGGACGGACGGCACTTCCCGACGGCCCACGCCACAAAACAAGCAACCCGCGTATTCGCTGCGAACTGGCCCAAGGCCCACAATCTTTTTTATTCTAAAGACGGAAAGAGGTTTCCATTAGCCAATAGGTGAGGCCAAGGTTTTTGTTACTGATCCAGCCGATCAAACAAGTGGGTCCCAGTTTGATGAAAGCGTAAAAAATCGATAAAAACACCATAAATTGAAAAATTTTATTCGAAATAATGCTATAAAATGGTTGGTTTTTTTTAAGTTTATCGAGCGGTTTCACCAATTTCATCAATTTTGAAGTTTCAAATTTTGAAACCACCAATTTAACCAGTTTACCTTTATTTTTTACTGGTTTATTAATGATTTTGGATTTTTTTTCATTTTTCATTTTTTTTATTTTCCCCTAAACATTGACCAACGATGAAAGACGATTGGTTTTCAACGGTTTTGTTAACCTTGGGTCAGGCATATCATCGGAAACTAACGGAGACAAACTTTAGGGTTTAGCTCATAAACATGGAGCCAAAGGCTAATACATGCGCTCCAAAGTAAATAAAATACTCAGATACTCTATCACATGTTTACACTAAATAACACAGCTTTCAAATTGAGAATATATAAAATTCCTAACTTTCCGAAACAAACGCCTAAACAAGTTTTGGTCCATCTCTTTGAGTCACAATGCTACATTGCGCCTATTTCGAGACAATTGACAGTTTGAGTCTCTATACAGTGGGTTTCGATTATTTGACATCCATTACATTACATTGTCCACTCCAAATTGACACCGTTTTCATTGTATCTTTGATTTTCTTGACTCTTTCCGATTTCTATCCCTTTTCTAATTTTTCCTTTTCCCAAGCCATGCGAAAGGACCAAAATACCCCCCTTTGAGTTGAAAACAGAGAGCCTATTCTGCTTTATCTCCGCCGTATGATGAACAGTAGCAATCAATGGGTTTTTTTTTTCAAATTTTCCTACCGTTTTGGTTTGCCCTTTTTATTTTACAAATATTTTTAACTCATTTGCAGGTGTCACATAAGAAACATAATTGATAGACATTATATAACCATCAACCAAAATAGATCCATAGAAATATATCTAATCATAAGAGCAGAGTTTTCATCTCAGATTTGATTAGGATGCAACTAGTTCATACAAATATTTTAGTAATAATAGCTGAGTTCTCATTTCAGATTTAGTTCAGACAAATAGTTCACTGACAAATGACCAAGTGTCAGCTCATTCAGATCATCGGCTTCCTCAGAGTAATCTTCTTTGGAGCCGTCCTTGTCGCTGGAGGTGTAGTGTTCCTAGTAGTCTGCTCACTGCTGCCTTCTCCCATCAACATTGCAAAACGCCTATAGGATAAATATGCCAAATATTCATTTTTTAAAAAAATTTAGCACCCATAACAGCAAATGAACTGCTCTTTCATACCTTCTAGTCACCACGCCTGGGCTGTCTAGGAGTACATCTTCTCTGGTTGCCTTTTGTGGTGTACTTTCTTCAACCGGTAAAGCTTTAGTAGTATTTCCAGTAGCATGCTCACTGCTGCCTTCTCCCATCAACATTGCAAGACGTCTACAGGATAAATATGCCAAATATTCATTTTAAAAAAAATTAGCACCCAAAACAGCAAATGAACTGCTCTTTTATACCTTCTAGTCACCACGTCTGGGCTGTCTTGGAGTAAATCTTCTCTGATTGCCTTTTGTGGTGTACTTTCTTCAACCGGCAAAGCTTTGGTAATATTTTTTCTAGGCTTCCTCTTCCTGTAGGTTAAAGAAAACAATTATAAATGAGTTATTAAAATAAATTTAAAAAGAACATACAATTGTGATACCTCTTTTTGGTTCCATTTAGTAGGCACTTATAGCTTGACTGTCTGTGGCCTTGTCCACCACATCTCTTATATGTAACTGGGCCTCTAACCATCTGTTTCTCAGTAGCACTTTTCTCAACCCATTTCTTGCCAGCGCCACCTTCAAGACATCCTTTAATTCTCAATTTCTTTTGTCTTCCAACAGCCCTCTTCCCAAGTGGTGCCTCTACCACAAATGGCCGTTCAACTTTTGGCCACTGTTACTTGTCTGTTATTGGTTCAATAATTCTCTAGTATGCAGCTTTGAATTTCTCCACTGAGTAGTAATCATGAACAAATTGTTCTAGCAGCACATTTCTTTGTGTAGTTACAAAGGCTAGAGCATGTTCACATGGTTTGCCAGTGTGCGGCCATTCTTGACAAGTACACTCATTGGTCTTCAACTTAACAATTTGTCTAACGCCATTATCCTAAACCTCCGCACTCCAATTAGCTGATGACACAACCCTCAAATGGCCTAGCCCTCTAGTCTTTGCATTTAATTGAATCATGACTGCTGGTAATATTTTTCCATGCAACCTTTCTCCAATCCTTCTCCTTTTCATCCACAACACCATGATCATCTCCCTCAGCTTGTCAACTAAATCAACTACAAGCAGGTCCTTTATATCTCTGACCCAACCATTGAACACCTCTGCCAAATTATTGGTAATATGGTCACATTTGATATCTGGATTGAATGCACACCTGTACCACTTGTATTTGTGATGTTTCTTCATCCAAGACCACACATCTGGTAGAGCTGTAAAAAATATCAGCCATGATCTTCTCAAACTCTTCAGCTCTATATGCCCTTGCTGCAGGCCACATCTGTCCAAACGTGCCTCCATGTCAGTATTTGATGAAGTTTTGCATGAGATGCTAAAAACATTCCCTTTGATCAGCAAATGGAAACACATTTTTTACGGCATTCCCTAATCCTTTACATGCATCACTGCATATGGCAATAAGAGGAAGGTCACCAATTGCCTTTTTCAATTGTGACAAAAACCAAGTCCAATTATCTTCAGTTTCCGAATCTATGAATCCAAATGCCACAGGATACATCCAGTTATGGCCATCTAATGCGGTAGTTGAAGCTAAATGACCGTTCCATCTACCATTAAGTGCAGTGGAATACACACTAAGATATGGCCTACATCCTTCCTTGAATCCTTCAATGCATGGGCCAAGTGCACAAAAGAACCTATGAAAATATACTCTGTCTTCTTTTACTTCTGTTCCAATCTCCACTACACTTTCTGGTGACCTCTTCAATAGTTCTTCCTTCCAGTTATATAATAGGCCAAAACTCTCTGCCCACCCTCCATATACCTCTTTAAGAGCTCTCTCCCTTCCCTTCCAAATAGTGTCATAATGAACCACAACATTGTAATCATTTTGCAGCTTTGTTTGCAGCTCTTTAGTACCCATATGGGGAGTGCTTCTAAGGATGCGCACAGCTTTGTCTGCAACCCATGCTTGAGATGGTGTTATAGTCTTGATTCTGCTGCTTGACGTGCATTTGTGTGTATCTAATAAGCATGTAACCTACATAAAAAATCGATGCAGCCTATATTTTAGCTATCAGTACAAAATAAGTACAACTTATGTGCTAGAATAGTGTTAGCTTCAACAGAATAAAAAATAATGTCACCTTGATAGTTTTGTTATCACTCTGCCTACTCCCAACAAGACGCCAAGGACAATTAACGCTTTTACAGTACCCTCTAAACTTAGACTTACAAGATTTCTCAGTGCCCAGCTCAAACTCCTCATTGATAGCGTCTATCTAAGAGCCAATCTGAACTCATTCATCGATGGGTATAAAGTATTAATTTTCATGGTGAGATGATCGTTGTCATGTGATATGAAGACCTCAGCTGGTATGACATCGCTCACAGGAACAGCAGCACCATCCGTGTTGTCATTCATAACAACATTTGCTGCACCATCACCTCTGTTTTTCTTAGATTTGGCTTGTTGGGAAGCCTCCTTTGCAGCCTGCTTATCCCTCTCATTCTCATCCCTTAAGCCCAGTAGCACATACAACTGATGGTCACTCATCACTTCTATCCTCCCTTCATCATCTTGGCTTTCTTGTATCTGTATATTTTTCCAATTAACATTCACAACTGAAGCTATTTCTTGCATGCTCAGATCAGCCTCAGGATTAACTGGTGCATTAGTACTACCGCCCAACATCGTCATACTAGAATGACTACAAATAGAAGCATTACTCACAAGCCCGTCATGCCTACTCGTGTGTTAGAAAAAAGAGGAAAATCAAGTTAGGGTTCATTTTCGCATTCGATTCATGGCAACAAAATTCAAATCAAAATAACATAAAGCTATGCTACGTATATACCTGCAGCAGCCATCTTTGATGCCATAATCCATGGTACTCCCTAGTTAGTTCCTTCTCAGAACCATAAGAATCGTTGGGCTACAAAATCGTGGGGAAAACACATCAAGATCGAGAAAAAGCTAGCAAAGAAGATCAAAATGGAAGGTAAAATAAATTTCGAACCAGATTTGGTCACTGCCGTTGAGGATCGTCACTAGCACCTGGCCTTGTTTTGTTCGTCGTCTGCTGGTCCCAAGGTGGGGAGAAGAAAAGGATACGAAGCAGAATAGTCAGTCTGGGTCGATCTATGTTCAACTCAACAGGAGGGTATTTTGGTCCTTTCGCGTGGCCTGGGAAAAAGGAAAAATCAGAAAAAGAAAAAAAGGGGCAAGAGTCAAGAAAATCAAAGTTACGATGTAAACGATGTCAATTTAGAGTGGACAACGTAATGGATGTCAAATAATCAAAACCCACTGTATGGAGACTCAAATTATCAATTGTCTCGCCTGTTTCCAACATAATGTGTCATTCAAAAATTGATTGCTCGCTCCAAGCATGGGTGGACCTAAGTGTAGGTGATATCTGATGTTTTTTTTACGGTTTTACATGATTAAGAATCAGAAAAACTATTTCGTACTAATAAGCTTACACATTGTTTCATTTACATACTATCAGAACTTTTAGTGGTAGATTGATGGCAAATAATTTATTTTAGTGTTTTAGTGAGACTATTTATGTTATATCACTATTTAATTATTGCATAGAATGATGGTTAGTTTTAAAATTATTGTAGTTATCATCTATGCTTATGTTAGTTACTGATATATATGTTTGTGTGAACTTGTTATCCGTTGCGATGTATGCCTAGGTTCTATAAAGTTTTTAGGTCCACCACTAACTCTAGGCATCATAGGGTAGCAATTGTTTCAGCATATAGGACAGAGGAGATATTAATAACCTTACTAGCACTCTCTTACAGCAAGATGAAGGTTTTTATCTGAATGTCAGTTTCAAGCTCCATATTTTCTCTGTCACTTCCTTTTCTGATCTTGCATTTTCCAGTTGTGCTTGAATATGTTCCATGTCTAGTTCCCTCCATCACTCTCCGGCCTTCTTTCACTTGAAAACTTCATCACTGTCCGGCCTTCTTTCGCTTGAAAACTATGTCCATAATTTTTATCCAACCTTGGTCCATCAGACACAAGGTGACCAACTTCATTCCCCTACTAGCAAGATTATGTTTAACTAGGAGAATGTTATGTCCAAAGTGCCATATGAAAGTTTTCAGCTTGTTTGGTCCTAGACCTTTGGTAGTTGCCATATCTTATGCTATGAAAAAACTTTCTGCACAAAGCTGGGTACGTCATAGGCTGATGCATCTCTTTGTGATTCTTATTCTCTTAGCAGCACAACCAGTTTTTAGAGTAAAAATTTCCTTTTGGATCTATGTGCCACGCAACCGGATGATCCACCTTGCTATCTGTGGCTATGGCAAGAATTAACGTCCTCACAAAAGTTATATCCAACACTAGCTTCCTGTCCCATTAAGACCAACAAGCCTTTACTCTCACATGGGATGATTTCTATCAAAAAAAGATTCCTCTCCTCCTAGTCAGTGATGTGTCTTCCTTTACTTTCACTTGACATAATTTTTGAATCTTCTCTATTAAAACCCATATGCTATACTTACTTTTTTTTAACACCTCACACAAGCACACCCTCATGTGGGAAAATTTTTTGTGGCATCATATTATGAGTGATTAATATGAACACTGATTAGGTAATGTTGATACTCGATGTCACGTGGCATCGATGTCACATAATTTTTTTTTCACCTCATGTGGAGTTTCCGATGAAGTCAGTTTCAACTTTCTTGGTGCACATGCACCAGGGTCTAATAAAAATGGCCTTTTAGTAATCTATATTTTTCTGTGTTATTTGAAAATTATGATACATGCCCTAGGCTATTTGTGGGCTAGCCTCGTCTTCGGATTTAATATTCAAGACATGCACTAGGCTATTTGTGGTCGGGGTGAAAACGGGTCGAAAAAAATAAACTAAAAATTACGAGGTCCAGATTAGATTAAGATGGAGTCAAATTTGTATTTATTTTTAACTAAAATTTAATAACGGTCGACTTAATTTGTGAAAGAATCTGCGGACCGAGCCCTTTTTCACTTCTGTTTGTGGGTTAGCTTCATCACCGGATTGAAACATCTGTCTTCATCTGTTTGAAGAAAGAACAGTGATCCATTAGAATAGAATAGGGATAATATTGTGACATTGATTACTACAGTAAAAACATTGTTTATCAAGCACTTTATTAAAAAATTATAAAAATACTACAACACTTCGTTTTGTCATCCTATGGTTAAAACAGTGTGTAATGTCACGATGGCTTTGGTTGGGATCTAAATCTCCATGCTTAGCATGTAAAATCATTGTGCAATTTCTGTAAAATTATTATATTTCAAACACGGTTTACTTTGTCAGCACGCATGGCTATTTATCACCTCGGAGTGGACCGAAAATCATCCAAAGCCCATGCTCAAAAAACACTCAAAATCGGACACGAGAGAAAAACGAGTCCAAAGCGCCTTTCCGGCGGGTTTCTTTTCTTTACGCCATTTTTTTAAAAATAGTCGCCATTCCTTGCTTTGCCTCTTCCAGTACGTTCTCCTTCCTTTCCCCCGATCCCCACGGAACGAGAAACGAAAAGCGAGAGGGCGAGGAGAAGCGGACGAATCCGCGGCCTCCAATCCAATCCGGTTGCTTCTTCTCCGACCCAACCAGAGGCCTGACCGATCCCTCCTTCCTCATCATCGTCGTCGTCGTCCGACCCAGCACAGGTATCGATGCCATTCTCGCCGTCCTCCTGCCGTGCCTTCTTCCTGAGGTCCTCCCGCTTCGCTGCTCCTTCGGTCTCTCGTCCGCCTGGCGGATCGATCGTGCTGACCCGGCTTCCTCTAGGAGCGGGAGGAACCGGTCGGGGCGCTGACGGGTGCGTTTCGTGGCGGGGTTCTGGTGTTGGTTGGTATGTGGTTTAGCCTTTAGTGAGTTTGTATTAGTCTCTTCCGCCGGGGAGCGAAATGGACCAGGGAGGTGTTGATGTTCGCGGCGTTGCCTATGATGTTGTGGTTGACCTTAATTAGCCATGCATATCGTGGATACGAAATGGAGTTTTGCACGTGGAACAGAACTTTGGTGCCCAGGTATAACTCGTAAAACTTACGTCCTCAGTAAAAATTCAGGTACCGGGTTTCGAAATAAGTAAATAAACAAATTTAGGAACCAATTATGAATGTTTTCTACATGTAGTAACTATTTTAATGTGTGAAAAATGCGTGATAGGATGTGTATGCTGCAGATACCGAGAATTTTACTCCAAACATGGACCACATTGAACAAGCCATTCTAGATTGAACCATGTGTCTGAGTCTTTTACACTACTGAAGTGTCCCATTTCATTGATTGAATTTGCATTATCTTTTTGGCTATTGGACCTTATATTATGTGAGGTGGACGCACTAGTAATTGTTCCATTATTAATCCTGTTTATTGTTGTTATATTATTTACTTAATTTGCATAACTTTACTTGACTTCTTCATCAGGTGTTGGATCGATAAATTTCAGTCTATGGATCTGCCTGTAAATCCAGTCGAGGTGGCTAAAGCCTATAAGTACAAAGCAGAACTACTTCTGAAGGACTACATGCTAGCAGATTCATATGTCCTATATGCTGCTGTGCTTGGGGGCATTCTGATGTGCAAACTGGTATGGTACTTACTCCTATCACCCTTATTCCTGTTCATCAGCATGACATATATTTGTTTGTTTAGAAGATATATGCAAGCGAAATATGTGTAACTTGATGGAACATGTTTCATGTATTATACTGAAATTCCGTCACTATAAATATTGTTTTGACTATTGTTTGTTTTTACAAGTTCAGTCCTATGACATCACACACATATTCAGTTCTGTCTTCTTCAAAGGTTATGCTTCTCTTACAAAGATGCGAAAGATTGAATGGAACAATAGGTAAGATAAATTTTAATATTTCATTTCCAGCAAAATCCTCTCTTACCTACAGATTTCTGGATGCTTGCTTCCATCCTTTTCTTTGTCAGAGGAATGTCCACTGTCCATGCTTTATTCATCACAACTATGTCAGCATACCTAGTCTTCTTTTCGGGTTTGTTCTCTGATCAACCTGAGGGACCAGTAACATTTCGGAGTTCACAACTGTCCAATTTGACATTAGGGGTATGCTGTTATCTTATTGTCATGTGTGTAGACAATTTTCATGTTTTACATATGTGTTCTATTCTCCGTCTTCATATGGGTCAACCATGTTTGCCAGGTCTCTGTTGGGTACTTCATTGCAGATCTTGCCATGATATTTTGGTTTTACCCTTCCCTTGGTGGCATGGAGTATGTAAGTAATGCTACATGGTAGCCCATCTACACCTTCCTCTTCTCATTTTACCATGGTCCATTGCTCTCACTCAACCTTTGTAGACCATTATCTGTTCCTAACATGCACTCGTGACATACTTTATCAGGTAATTCATCACGTACTGTCCCTTATTTGTGTTGTATATGCCATGCTTTCTGGGGAAGGACAGTTATACACATACATGGTTCTCATCTCTGAAACTACCACACCAGGAATCAACCTACGATGGTAAGCGAACAAACGAGCAGCTTACAAAAAATCATGTTTGTATACTGTCATCTTTTAATCCATCTGACTTGCTGTTCTACCCACCATCAAGGTTCCTTGATGTTGCTGGGATGAAAAACTCCAAAGCATATGTTGTCAACGGAGTTGCGATGTTTGCTACTTGGCTGGTAAGCATAGCAATTTTGCTTGTTTTCTTTTTTACATAGTCACAGCATATCCTCCGTTGTAAACAAGGATAGTAATTTAACTGGTTGCAAAATTTGTTGATCTAATTATTGGAAGTCAGTGTTCTGTGGTGTGCTGACAATGAGAAAAATGCCTTTATGTAGGTGGCCAGGATACTTCTATTCATCTACTTGTTTTATCACATCTTTACAAATTATGATGAGGTACGTGGTGGATCTAATAGTTCAATACAAAAAAAAAAAAAAACTACTACCACACGAATAATTCTAAGGCAATGCTGTTTTTTTTAAAGGTTAAGAAGATGGACACATTTGGTTGTCTTTTGGTATCTGTTGCTCCCGCCATACTATTTTTAATGAATGCAATATGGTTCTCCAAGATCGTAAAAGGCCTCAAGAAGACACTGGCCAAGAGGCATGCCGAGTAAGGAAATGTGAAACCATGTACAGCCACGTCTATCCTCACATCTGTACATTCACCTACAATTCTGTAAAGCTTTTCAATATTCACTAACACGGCTCATGCTCATAATTCAGTGTATTCATTGTGATCCAAAATAATGTTTAAATGCTCAACTTTTGTTCATACTTCGTAGATAATATATTTGATTTGTTTACACATTTTGAGTCAATTGTGTGCTTATACTATCAATTGCTCAGTCGTTTGTAAATTTAAGGTTTTCATTATTTGAAAAATATAGCTACCCCTGCTTTGGTCACGTTTTTACTTGTTGCCACTAACTTTGACCGTGATTACAAAGGAAAAAGGAAGAAGGAAATGACCATAATAGAAAACTGTTATTTTTCGTTTAGTTACACCCTTTTCTTGAGACTGTTCTTTAGTTACATAAAAAAAAAAAAAGGCAGCTTGGTGCACGCAGCTCCCTCTTGTTGGATCCGGGGGTGGGTCCGACTATTTTCGGTCTTTACACAGTATTTTTCTAAAAGACCCAGAGCCTTTAGTTTCGTAACTGGTCATATATTTAATATATTTTTTATTTGAGCATGGAAAAGAAGTACGGAAAGAAAGAAGGCATAGAAAGCAAATGCCCTGTTGGATTGATCTTGCTCTTTCTTTATAAGTCTTAAAAAGGACAAATGGATGAACTAGAGGTTGCAGGTGTCACAAGTGAATCGAAACACCTTAATCCCTCTGATACCAGCTAATGAGATGCTTAGAGAGTGCCTTCTTGACGTTGAAGGCACTTCGTTTATGCCAGATATTCTGGAAATATAAAGCAAAGCCTGCCACAAACACTGATGTTTAATTTTGCACCATATTTTATCATAATATGGTACATTGGCTGTTGTGCACCACCTTACCATTATCTTTGGCCGCAATAGCTTGATATTAGTGCATATCAATCATGAGCATCAATGAAACCCCTACCCATGTATCTGAATTATTTTACAACCAAGAATGCCACTGAATATAGTTGCATTATTGTCGAACTGATTTTCTTATTAATGTTTACAACTTTTCAAGGCTTATATAAGAACTCTGAATTCTCCTCGTCTAGCTGTTCCACATCACTATGCAATATGCATCCTTTCATTCGCAGATACATTATTCTTCTTTGCATCATGTCCTGCCTCTTCAACACCCACGCAGAGGAAAGCAAACCCCCGGTGAGGAGCAGTTTAGTTCTTGGCCTCAGCCATGTTAGATCTCTATTCACTCCATCCATGGGTGTACTGAATTCCACAAACTTTGACTTCTTGGACATCATAGAACCAGTAACAGCATATACAGATGGTTACTTGCTGTCCCTGAACATCGGCACACCCCCACAGACGTTCCAAGTGTACTTGGACACAGGGAGTGACCTCTGCTGGGTCCCCTGCGGCACCAGCAGCTACCAGTGCTTAGAATGTGGCACTGAGCAGAGCTCCTCTAAACCAACTCCAACCTTCTCCCCATCTCAATCCTCGACGAACACAAGGGACCTTTGCGGGAGCCGCTTCTGCGTCGACGTGCACAGCTCCGACAACAGGTACGACCCGTGCGCGGCAGCGGGGTGCTCCATCACGGCCTTCACCAGCGGTTTGTGCCCTAGAACTTGCCCTCCGTTCTCCTACACTTACGGCGGTGGAGCACTGGTCCTGGGCTCCCTTTCAAGGGACGCCGTAACGCTCCACGGAAGCGTAGGTGGCACTAGCTCTCTCCCCATACAGTTCCCGGGCTTCTGCTTCGGCTGTGTGGGCAGTTCCATCAGGGAGCCGATCGGCATCGCCGGGTTCGGGAAGGGCACACTCTCCCTGCCATCGCAGCTTGGGTCCCTGAACAGGGGCTTCTCCCACTGCTTCCTCGGTTTCCGGTACGCGAGGAACCCGAACGTCACCAGCCCTTTGGTGATGGGCGATCTCGCGCTGTCGTCGCTGACAACCGGCTTCGTCTTCACCCCGATGCTGAGGAGCGTCACGTACCCAAACTTCTACTACATCGGCCTGGAGGGCATCAGCCTAGGAGACGACGGCACTGCCGGTGGCATGGCTGCTGCTCCTCCGAGCTTGAGCGACATCGACCTCCAAGGCAACGGCGGCGTCCTCGTCGACACCGGGACGACCTACACGCGCCTCCCCGACCCGTTCTACGCGTCCGTCATGTCGTCCATCGGCTCGGCCGTGCCGTACGCGCGGTCGCGCGACCTGGAGACGCGCACGGGGTTCGACCTCTGCTACAAGGTCCCGTGCGCGCGGGCTCCGTGCACGGACGACGCGCTGCCGGCCGTGACCCTCCACCTCGGCGGCGGCGCCACGCTCGCGCTGCCCAAGCAGAGCAGCTACTACCCGGTGACCGCGCCCAAGGACTCCGTGGTCGTGAAGTGCCTGCTGTTCCAGCGGATGGACGAAGGAGACGACGGCACGGGCGGGCCGGGACCGGCAGCGGTTCTTGGGAGCTTTCAGATGCAGAACGTGGAGGTCGTCTATGATCTGGAGAAGGGCAGGGTCGGGTTCCGGCCGAGGGATTGTGCGATCCAGGCCTAGCCTAGTCACGACCGGGGCTGGCACATGAAAGTGTTGATTTGCTTTTAGCATTTTGGCCGTACCAAGTGGGCAGCAAGTCACTAGCAGAAAAGATCGTATCGCGTTGTGGAATTCACGACGAGAAAGCGACCAGCATGTATTTGTAATCGAAAACTGATGCTTTTGTTTCAGATGTGCAAATAAAAGGTGCTTTATGTAACAGAATTGTGGAAAAGTTCATGCTTTGGTGGACAGACCGTGATGCTGCTCGGCCGTTTAAACCGGATCCCAGCAACAGGCATGTTCGTCGTGGGGTCGTGTGCGCGCTCTCGCCGTGCCGGATCCCCCCGATCGCTCGCCGTGGCGCCGGCGGAGACCAGACCGCGGTTCGTGCAAATCAAACCAGCGGGAGTGTCACAGGAAATTCGGACGGCGGCGAGCAGCAGCGGGAAAGCGGGGGTGGACTGCGACCACCCCTTGGGTTGCTGGTTGCCGTTCAACCATACACGTACGGCTCCGATTTCGCAAGATAGAAATCGGACTCCGTCGATTATTCCATTTTTTTTGCTCCCGAGTCTCTATTCTGGAGCTCGACGGCAGACTACCGCATAGAACGAGGACTCCGGCGCCTTGGAGGTCGATGTCGCTCAAGCTTGGAGGAACCTGCTAGCCTCGCCCGGCCGTCGCCATGGGACTCTGGCATCCGCACCCGAACTTGCTCTGGCATCTCAGAATCCGAAAATTAAGAGTCTCAACGGAAATGTAGTTCAATTTACCTGTCCAAAAAAGAAAGAACTAGTGCGTCATCAGTCTCCTTTTCTGCTGCGTTGGATCGTAAAGTAAAATTCGCTGTTGTTCACTGATTCCCGTGCCTTGTCAAAGCGCAGGACAGATGATTACGCCGTCGCCTGCAGGCAGCAGCTGATCCACCCGGGCAGCCTCCAAGCCACGACGCCAACGGCCATGGTCACCTTTTGTCGACTCAACTCGCGGAAACGGCCGCCATTACGATCTACGAACAGGCCAAAAGTCAGACGGTGTCGCGTACGATGATCCCAGAAAATATGACTTAAGATAAAATAACAACACTAGAACAAGTAAGTCGTTGTAGTATAGTGGTGAGTATTCCCGCCTGTCACGCGGGCGACCCGGGTTCGATCCCCGGCAACGGCGAGTTTTTCCTTTTTCAGACTTCTGCCAAGTGGCAACTGCCGTTTTCCCTCTTTTTTTCTTCCTACTCCTTTGGTTTTTTTAATTGCTCGAATATGCAAAATTTTAAGTTGTGATTCAAATAACTCAAATAATAAATTAAATTATATCAAAATAAAATAAATAGTTAAAATTGAATATAAAAATCAACGACGACATCAATTTAAAAAAAACAGAGAGAGTGTATTTTTATGTGAACATCTGACTCCTTGCTCGATCTTGTAGCATTCCCATCCTGAGACGTAAACATGCTTTCAAAGCGTCTCGTGCACGCATCTGATGCAGATGTTTTCATCTCCTTCGAAGTGACTTGAGTTTGCACGTGAAACAGATACCAATGGTTGAAATGTCACGTTATACAAAAAGCAACAAAGGTGCGACTCCGCATTCTCCTCCGGCATGCTAATTGGCACGCTCGTGACGTAGGAAAAAAATTTAAGATTCTCATAAGAAGTTTTCAGGTAAAACTGTCATATGTAGATAATTTCAAAGTTCACATTCAGAAACTGTCAATGTACAATTTGAAGAAAGAGTGAATTGCACAAAATACCAAATTTTAGAGTCGCTGCCAAGTTCCACCGGTTATGCATATGTTTCATCTTTTGCACCGGGTTTAGCTCAAGAATGTCATATTGCATCACCTTTTACTAATGATCATTATGAAGTGAAACTGGCCCACGTGGCAAGCCCATAAAAGATTTTTGCTAAAAAGATAAAATACAATAACAACAACAAAACTTTTTTTTAACAAACAAGATGAAACCTCAAGAGATAAACTGCAATTTAAAAAAAAAAGTAAGAAAAGGAATGAAAAAAGAAGATAAAAAGAAAAGGAAATAGAAACATTAAACAAAAGAATGGAAAAAGTAAACTGCAATCAAAGTTTGGCACAGGAATTTGCTAACCTCCACAATCTGCTACTCCCTCTGTCCCTCCCTCTGTCTCAATAAAAGCTTAAGCTTATTTTTAAGTTTTGTTGATCATGATTTTGATATATTTAATTATTTTAATAATATAAATTATATATTATGAAATTATTTTTTTGGATAAATTTAAAAATACAAATACTATGCTTAATTCTGATAATGAATGCCAGAATACTGACTAATGCACTACAAAAGAAACCAACCTTTTCTTATGTCACCAAATTGATTGAAACAAATTTGACAGAAACCAACTACACAATAAATATTTTATCTTTTTAAATTTTCAATAGTACATGGATTTTTTTCTGAGAATTAGATGGGATATTGATTAATTATGGTCAATGTTAAAAGGTGGTGCAAGATGAGACTTCTCGGGCTAAACCTGGTGTATGTGACAGCTAAAACCTAGTGCACTATATGAATATGGGTCTAAAAACATGATTGTATGATAATATTTTAAGTGTCATCTTTTGAGTGAATTGCACAAAGCATCATGTTTTGGTATCAAGCATTGTAACTGCTAACAGCAAAATTGGTTTCATTGTGCGTCCACCAGATCAACTTAAGGTCTTGTACTGTTTTTTAGGGAATTAAAATCTTATACTGTTACATAGTAGCTCATATCTCTCACCTATGCCACTACAAAATAGATGTTCTCATCTCCTAAGTGATGCCAGCGTATTCTATAAGAAATCAAGGCACTTCTGGTACCCCTATCCAAATTATTTGTTGCGCAGTTTCATGTAAAGTTGTCTAAACGGTGCAAAATAATGGCACCATTAACTGATCAAGATTAGCCCTAATACTGCTGACGGCGCCGCCAACAGTCACTGTGATCAGGTGGTTTTGTTCTTCTAAAAACACTGCATGGATGATCTTCGTCTCATTGAAGCTTCTGAACTTTTGAACGAGATGCATCCTTCCTCATTGTCCAGAATGCTGCACGATATTGATTCTGCAACGCAAATATTATCCACATAAGACAGTATCATACTCCATAACATGCAAAAATGTTCAAAACATTGACACTAAAAGCACACGCCAGAATGTTCGATGTCAATTAACAGGATTCAGCAAACAGCAAAACCTCAATTTTAGCTGAAAACTTTTATAAGTTAGCTATTTAACTCGTATAAAACGACCAACACAGTTGTCAGGTAAAAGATGACATTCAGTCATTGCGACATACTCCCGGCATGCTCTGTATCTAACCCTACAGGAATCTATAAGGAAGTCCGGATTGTTCAACATCTGTATTCTATCTAACCGTATATGAATCTACAATGAAATCCAGACAGTTGGATGTTTGTTGTCCATGCAACCACGGTTTGAACATAGGCTAAAGAGCTTGAGACCTCTGAGTTTTAAATGCTCCTCACAAATCGATCACCCTCTAGCTTAAGTGGAGATACTGAATTGTAAGATCCATCAACCCCTGAGTTTAGCAGGTTACCTGCATCATTGCTCTCCTATTTGCCGCGTATGTAGTTTCCACCATATTCTCTACCTGCGAATCACATATCAATGTAACCCCTAAAAGCAATGACACTATTTCATCAAAAACAAAAAACTAAACGTATGAACCCTCACCTCCATCACAAACCCATAATGGTAAGCAACTTTTTTCATATCTTCCAAACTTAGTTCAATAGACATATCCTGAATTCAAAGAGACATATCAGATAACTTCAAAGATATTAGCATTTTCAGTTAGTATATGGAAGTCAACTAATTACATCATCTGGCCCATATGAATCGGCGAAGTGATAAAGAAGCGGACCCAAGTTTATCCAAACCTGTTGATTGAAATCAACATTTAAGCGAAAAAAAAGTTACAATAGTTAAAGAAAGAAAATGAACACATATGATCTTTATTGCGAACCATTTAATCAAAAAGAAAAAAGTGAAGTGTAGATACTCATGAAACATAGGAGCAATTGATTCACAGAATGATATAACTCACCCCACCATCCTTGAGAACTTTTGATATGATCTCAATATATTCAACAATATTGTGTGCCGTATCCAGAAAGAAGCATGTCACAACAGCATCCCATGAAGCTGGAACAGGCAATATTGCAAGAAAAAAGCTCCAAAATTTGTCATTTTTACACCATAAATATCTGAACTTAGAAGTGATAAGTA
>BCLG01006054.1:0-20791 GCA_001602295.1 Zoysia matrella | reverse complement strand
GCATGTGGTGGGAGGCGGCGTCGAGTGGATGGGCAGGAGGCGCGGCGGGACGAACGCCATAGGAGAGTATTGGCTAGGGTTTTGGAAGGTCGGTTACCTGGCGGCCATGGCTGATGCGTATGGTGTCGCGATCTATGAACAGGTTACTTCGCTGCCACCCGCTGCACCGTTTGGAGGAGTTTCAGCGAAGCGGCCCATAGGTAGGAAAAAAAAAAAGAACCCATTTGGGAGGCTGTTTGGGCGGGCGCTGTTTGGTTTGTCTCTCGTATTAGCTTTACTATATAAAAAAAATAGTATTTGAATCGTGATTTTATCAAATCGATGGTAACAAAAAAATTATCATTTAAATTGCAGCCATACCAATATTTAAAAACAATATTAATACAACCTATACAGTTTGAAATTTATTTTAAGTTTTTAATATTAAAATATGGTCAAGTTAGATTTTATTTTATAAATTTAATTACAAAGAGTCTAATGATGAAAACGGATCATAAATCGAATATATCGTTAAGAAGATATAATTTTCAAAGTGTTTTACTCAAATATTCTGTGCAGCCCTTACGAAACAGCCACGTCAGAAAAAAAAAACTTTGACAATCCGATGGAATGACATTGACGTAGCCAAATTTACGTTGGTAATCCAAAATTTGGTGAAAAAGCAAATATCTACTAAATTTTATGAGTTTATTAATATTTGAAAAGGTAGAGAAGGGCAAAAAAACCAAACACACCCTCAATACCACCACGCCATATCTTCGGCGCCGTAACTACAGCCACCGCTCGGTTTGGTGCTGCACTTGTGGTGTTGTTTGCAGCTTGTGGTCAGCTTGTTTGCACTGCCGAGCGACGTCTAATTTGTGACGACCAAAACAGTCGCCATACTTTTGACGCCGCCGCACTTGCGGTGTGGTAAGTTGTAGCCAACATTCAAACAACCCTTTAATCCCTGTCACAATTTAAGCAGCTCCCTTCCTTAAAAAAAAAAAACAAACAATTTCACACTCCTCTTACTGTTTCTTGATTATGTTGCCTCATTCGTAAGTAACATATGGGATCTATGCCAGTGATACAAGGCTCCAATATCAAATCATCAAAACCCAATAAAACAAGTCTTAAATGCGCAAATAGCGCAGCAATTTCCTTAAAGATAAAGATACGATACAAATGCTGTGGTGTTCCGAGGGCAAAACAACTCCAAATGTGTTAATCTGGTTCCTTTTTTTGGTCGCTTTTTATACAAAATTGAAAATGGTTTAGGCAGACACGGGACACACGAAATGCATTACAGACTGAGTTGGCGCTAGACAGCATGTCAGTACAAGATATTCTGTTCCCAGATCATAAACCCATTCAACTCTTCCCAACTCCACATACATGCTACAACCTACACCCCGCCCCCCCCCCCCCCCCCCCCCCCCCCCCCCCCCCCCCCCCCCCCCCCCCCCCCCCCCCCCCTGTGGAACACTCCCGATATCATGCAGAAATCGCGCAACTCCATCGACACCAGATGCTAAACCAAGTCAATGAACACGGTACAGAACAAACCATGCTTCTTGACCATCTATCTGTACCTCAGGTTCATGTCAAGCTCATGACCGTACATCCCACCAGGTACTGGGCCGGCCATTGCTGGCTGCACCTGCTGCTTTGCTCTGCCAGACATCTCCATCTGCATCAATCTTTCAAAGGCCCCCGGATGGTTGCCTCTCACCTCTGGACCTAGACAATGTGCTCCATTAAAATATGGGCTTAAAACATTGCACATGCATGGCTAACTTGGATAGAGACCTTTTCCTGATGAAAAAGTCTATGTTGCAAAGGAAGAGAGACAAGTCGAAAAGAAAGTGTCGGTCTCAAAACAGTAGATGCTTCAAATATTTTAAGTTAAAGAAGTCTAGTAGGAAATCTTTGTAATATTCTGCTCACAAAAACCACCCATGTGCCTTCATCTTATGAGAATCGTAAGTTAAATGAATGGGACATGGGACCGAGGATATCAGATTGAATGAAAGTACAAGAGATGTGTTGCTAAAATCCACACAGAGTAAACAAGTAAAAGGATTACCTGGCATTAATCCAAATTCTCCATAGCTGGGCTGACGAGGGTGCATATGGAAACTATTTACATTGCTCATCTCAGGTCTATAACCAGGCATGTGATGCACAGGCTGAGATGGTGGAACACCTCTTGTCAAACCTTCTGGTGGAAAACTTCCAGGCATGGAGATGTGCTGTAGCATAAGATGATGGGCAGCTGGGTCCAAGTGAGGAACCCCTGGACCATGAAGAGGACGCTGCATAGGATTCACATTAGCTGGGTAAGATCGATGAAGATCATGGTGTGTGGGTTGTGGCCCGTCAAATGGGGTACGCTGGTTTCTATGAACAGCGTGGTCCATCATAGGATGATGTGCCATCATTGGTGGTCTACCCTGTAGAAGATGGCAAAGATTCTGAGATTCAGCTTGATAATGTTGCTCACGAGACAGAGCATCAGGACCAAGTCCTTGTTGTCCTTGTTCTGCATCACCAGGCTCGAGATCATCAACTGCCTTCTCAGGCAACATCCCTTCAACCCTACTGGACCTCACTGATGTCAAAATATTTGAATTTTGACCACGCAGTGTCTCATTCATCGTAAATAGGTTATCTTCTTCAGGCAGTTGAATTTCCAAACCTTTCGTTTCAAAGCTAGCTTTTCCTTGGTCAGGACCTAGTAATGCTGAATTCCTGTACTCAATTCCTGGTTCTTTATGGAAAGCACCGTCTTTAGTGCTACTGATGTGTGGTGGCGGTTCAACAGGATAGAATGCTTCATGCCCAGATGGCAACAGAGTTTTGCCAGTCACTACAAACTCACTAGGGCCACCAGTTGTGGATCCTCGTATGGAAACTGGTGCATCTTTAGAATGGAGCTCACTCATAAATGCAGACCCAAACAAGGCTTCCAATGTCAGGTTCTTCCCTGAAGTAGGAGTATTTTCAGCCTTATCAACTATATCACTTCCAGAAATTCTACTATTGGCCATTAAATTTACTTCAACACTCTGTGGTCCCTCAGATCCTAACTGCAAACCCAAAGAAGATGATCCGTCACTATCTGTTCCCTTCTGTAACAATGAAAGAAGATGATGCGATGCATGATTATCTACAGCTACTTTCTGTGTGGCAACTGGCTCATCCATAACAGCCGGATGCTCCTGTATAGCATTCTTCTGACTCGAGCTGCCATTGCTCTTAACCTGTTGCAGCATTGCCTGCTCAAGATCCTCACATGTCATCATAACTGGAACCGTCTCTGGAATATCAGAACGGTTGCGTTGTTTCAAGATTTCACCAGCAGCGGTACGAGATGTAAAAGACAGCATCTTAGACCCAGAATCCAATTTGCCAATAGGTGATCTTGGTGACAAATTCTGGACACCATCAGATAAAGGACCACAGACTATATTTCCTTGATCTGGATTTTCATTCTTGACAATCATGGAGAGCACGCTTGTTGACGACAAATCTTCTGCAGGTTTCAAATCTGCAGGAAACAAAGTTTGGTTTGTCAAGATAACACAACGCCAAATGAATGCTGGTGGAGTAAAGAGGAATATGTCCTCATTGTCTACTTTTTTTTTTTCTTTTGATACAATGAAACCAGCTAGAATGTTTACAACAAATCACCTTCATCATGGAACCAGCGAGTAAACTTGGATGATTCTGGTACAGAAGGCACCATACCATCATCAATTTTCAGTGGCATATTCTGCAGAAGGCATAAAAGATATATTAAACATGTGGCATAAGTAACAGATATTTGAGTCTAAGAGGTTAATTAAACTTGTCATTCTTCTGTCCCAAGCACGCCGCTGCTACATGACAAGGACAAGTTGCAATTTTCAAACTGTAACTCATAAAAATCTAAATTTCACCTCAACATATTTGCGGCATGAACATATGTCAATAATAGCACATACTAGCACATAATCACGAAATTCTAGCATGTGAATGCACAGCAACAGAGAAATAATAATCAATTGCTATAAATTCCTATACAAAAAATCATTTAATTAGAAGAGTAAAAAAACTATATTTAAGATAAACAACTATGCAACAAAATCAGACATGAATAATAAAATTTTAAAGATCCATGAGTCTTCTACACAGATAGGACCAAAGATTAAACAAGACCAAACAAGGATGTGTAATAGGTTATATCACCTCAACATAAGTTGGTAGATCGCTGCCACCTTTTGATAATGCATTGCCAAAAAACTGTTCCAATATTGAGACTGAACTGTCCTTCCTAACTGGATCAATAGTTTTTGATTTGCCTTCTTTTTCAATAGAATATTTATCCATCAAATCTGATTCCCAATCTCCAGTCCCTTTCAGAATGCCAGAAAAAAATTCAGTGGAATATAGAAGTGATTTTTCTTGACCCAAATTAGCAATATTATCAGAAATGCCCTTCTCTTCTTTACTTTCACATTCAGCAATATATGTTGCTGACTTGTTTTTCTCTAGCTGATGACCACTCTGTGCAATTGTTGCCATGTTTGTCTCAATAGTAGCATTGTGACCCTACATATTAAAACATTTTAAGAAGATGTAAGGCATTGGTGGAATGTAGATTTGCTATCGCAATTTTGCAAGAAAATGATTCTAGCAGAAACAAGATGAGGAGCCAAAGGTTTGCTATCGACATTGTCACAGAAGAACTGGCCGCAACTGAAGAGTAAGAGATAATTGCATGTGCTTTTTGGTACTCAGCTAAATTGTTAACTATTGAAACATCTTGAATGCACCTTTGGTTCAAGTGAGGTGTTTGATGACCGTGACTGAAGTTTTTTCTCCACAAACGCATTTGCAAAGCCAGGTGGTACAAGCGGCCTCGCTGCAGGAGGTGGTAGAACTGAAGATGTTTTGGCCACACTTTCTTGATAATTTGGGGATACTGTAGATCCATATAGCTTCTCATTTTTAGTTTGTAAGTGTGAAATAATATCATCAGTGGGACTTTCTGTTAGAATATCAGGGCCGTTCTTCTTTCCTTGCATGGCTTTATGTTGCTCTTTCCTCATCAATTCAAATGATGCTGCAGGTAAGGGCAGGATGAGAAACAGATTAAAGATTATTGCAGTGAAAAATGGATGTTTACGTTGCACTAAAAGATACTGACCTCTCCTCTTTCTCTCTTCTTCTGCTCTATCCTCATTTGAGTAGTCAGAAGACCCAAACGTTTCATCATTTATTGAGTCAATATCTTTCTGCGAAAAAGGAGCAGTCTGTCATTCATGTGAAACAACAAGAGTTGCAGAGGCTTTCAACCTATGAGGATTGAAACAAGGAAATGAACATAAACATTTGAGCGAGCTCAAACCTTGTAAGGGCGTGGTGGTTGGTAGCGTTGAGATGTCCTCTGATAAGCAGTACCATGATCCTTCGATGCCAACTGGCTGTCGTATCCTGATGGTCTAGGGAAACCACCACTTCCAAGAAGGCCATCATGCTCCGTGTTTTGCCAGCTGCGTCTGTATTGGTTGGCATTACGTCTATCTGAGAGGTAATAATATTAAAACCATAGAAAAGAGAATTAAGTGACACAGATGATGTTTGTGACATGTATATAAGTGGGACCAAGAACAGCATATAAAACATGCCTAATAAATAGTAAGAAACAATGTGACCATGCAAACCTTCCTGGGAGTTTACAAGTTCTGGTCAAATAATGTAAACACAGCAAAATGTGAACCTATATGAATACAAACTACATAGCTTTTGCGCAGCAAATCCACATGACAACAAGTACAGTTTACTAGCAAAGCGCCCAGACCAAAAAGAACAGTTAGCAAAGAGTCTGTTATTAATGATTCGTTACCAACACAAGAAATAATTAAAAAAATATCCAAAAAGGAACAAGCGTACCTTGTGTTAAAGACTCACGATCAGGCAACTCTCCATCCCGGTCACTTGATCCAGTAGAGCGAGTGTCCCACCGGGCTCCTGAGTTCCCGCCACGAGAAGAGTAAGTATAGGAACCTGAGCCATCTGGCCTTCCCGGAGTCGTATGGTAATAGCCCTCCTGGAGCTCACTGTTGGACAAGGCCAGCAAAGACTGGTATCATCCATCACAAAAGCCGGCAAGCACAAAAAAAATCCTAACGAATATACAGCAAGGAATGCATTATGACCTTAGAAGCGCTGTATCATAGCCAGCGGGAAGCTTCTTCAACTCGCCAAACGACAGCAGAAAGTCCCTGGAGTACACTATCTTCGTCTTCTTCCTGTCATAGAAAAGAAGCGCATCACAGTTCACAGGAGACTTCATGTAGTAACATAAACAGCGAATCAAAAAGCTGGGGCATACTACTTACTTGGGCTCTGAGGCCTCCGAGCTCATCTCGTCAGAGCACTAAGGAACAGTCGGCCGCGTTTCAACAAATAAATCTAACAGCTAGAACGCTCTAACGAAGGAATCGGCGCAGGGGCGGACTCAATCCATCTTCCTTTTTGGAAATACCAACTGGATTTGATAGCTCAGAAACGAAGCAGCTTGGGTATGAGATCTATCATCTCCCGGAAAAAAACAAGCTAGGGCTCTTACCAATCCAATTCAATCGAAGGCACCTTTTGGGAGTGCTATCAGAGAGAGAGAGAGAGAGAGAGAGAGAGAGAGAGACTCGACGGGGAGAATGGTGTTCGCGGGCGAGCTGAGCGACGATGCGGGTCGGTTAGGGTCCCTACAGATCTACACGACGCGCCAGTCCAGTGGCGGTGGAGGGCGGCGAGGTCAGGAAGAGAAGAGAGGAGGCCTGGTTTCTCGTCGCCGGCGGTGAGGGTCGCCGATGATGAGACCCAGCCAGCAGCGATTTGTGGTAGCAAACGGTGAGGCAGAGAGGAAACTCGCCGGTACCCTGAATTTAGGAGATTTCCAAATCTGCCCTTGGATCCCATCAGATTACAGGACACTTTTGCGAATGTTGCATTGTAAACTCAAATTCATTTAAATTTAGATAATTTTCCATGAACTGATGATGAACTGAGTTGAATTGAGTTTAGAAAATTTTCCATGAACTAATGTGTATTGCTATGATAAAGGTTTGTTGGCTGATGAGCTCTGAGAGGAGTTTTGAAAAGTGATTTCATGAAATAAATTAACATGTGGAAAGTTGAAGAACTCAACTTATTTTAATTTATTACACATGATTAAATTTATTTTATAAGTATGAAACCTATAGTCTATAATTTAACTCGGTTTCAGAATGAATAGTCACCTACATCGAGATATATTAGCTTAATGGAGATGTTGTCAACATCTTAATTTTCATTCGAGTGGATATCTTTTTTCTCTAGTTTATTTTTTAGTTGAAAAAGATGCAAAGCTTTTAACGTTATGTACCATTTATCAAATTGACTTAGTGCAGCTTTACTTGCCAAGCTAAGGTCTACGCAAAGTACTAACCTTATACTGCGAACATGTATAAGTATTATTATATTTTTGGATGATAAAGTATTGTTATAGTATTTGTCAAGGTCAATGAAAGTCGAGTTTAAACAAAATTAATGATAAAATTATCAATATCCACGCTATAAAATAAAATAAATTATGAAAATATATTTTAAAGCGAATATAATGATATCAATTTTATCTCCTAAGGTCATTATTTTATATAAAATTAGTTAAATTTAAGAGTGTTTGATTTTGATTAAATCTCTTTTTTTTTACGCCGACTAAATCTAAATTGACACAGAGAGAATATATTATTAAACAGAAGAAAAAGAACAAAAAGATACCAGAGACGTAGTAGGAGTGGAGAAACGAAGCCGATGAGGGAAGAGCGATGACGTCACGCCGTCGGCTGCTGCAGTTGTAGGAAGGAGGAGGAGGAAGAGGAAGTCCACCACACCCACCAGGACCAGGACCGGTCTCGACCAGGAGGGAGGGAGCCGCGCTGCTGCTCAACAAGACAAGACGCAATCGAAATCAGGGAAGAGGGGACTTAAATTCCAGATCCAATCCCATCACCCCCGCCGCCCTGCACCTACTCCCATCCCATTCCCATCCATGGCCTCCGATTCCGTCGACGCCGACTTCTTCGACAATCTCGTCGACTCCGACGACGACGACGACGATCGCCGACCCCTCCCCCTCGCCGCCACCGCCGCCGCCGACGCCTCTGCCCGGGACCTCGCCGCGCTATCCCTCGCCGCTGACGAGGGCGAGGCTGAGGCGGCGCGTCCCAAGGCTAAGCCTGACCCTGAGCCCGCGGCGGCGCCTTCGGACGCCAAGTCAGAGGCGGCCGTGGTACATCCGGAGGCGCCGCAGGTGGAGGCCGACCAGGGCGCCGTCAAGCAGGCGCAGTGGAACGACTTCGGTGCCGCCAGCGGGGCAGATCCGTTCGGGGACCTCTTGGGGGATGGACCTGAGGACGCCTTCTTCGGTGCCGCCGTGCCCGGGGACCAGGGCTCGAAGGCTCCGCTTCAACCTACGGCTTCAGCGGCTTTAGATCACGGCTTCTCTGGTGGATTCTCGGTTACCGATGCCAATCCCCAGCCGGATACCGGTGCAACGGCCTTGGAGTCCGTGGACCAGAACAACAATGCCCAGTTCGATCCCAAGTACTGGGAGAGCCTCTACCCAGGGTGGAAGTACGATGAGGCAACACAGCAGTGGTACCAGCTAGACGCTCCCAGTGCACACCTGAATGTGGTGGAGGTTCAGGCTCAGCCTGAGCCTGATGTGCTTCAGCCTGCTATGGCAGACCTTGGGGCTGAGGCTGAGGCGGTGCCTCCTCAGGCTCAATCAAAGCTGGTGATGGAGGCTCACCCGGCTGTTTTGAATCCTGATTCGGAGCCCCCTGAAGCCACGGGGCCACCCCTCAAGTTGGAGGCTGCCGCCAGCCTCGAGGCCAGCTCCCCAAGTTCGGACAAGAACGTCCAAACTACAGTCAAGCAGGTGCACTGGAACGACTTCGGTGACAGCAATGAGGCAGATCCCTTTGGAGACCTTGTGGCAGATGGAACCGAGGATTCCTTCTTTGAGGGCGCCGTGCCTGGGGACCAAGCCTTGCAAGGCACAGCCACGTTGGCGGTGAATCAAAGCTTCTCCAGTGGAGTCTCAGATGCCAATGCCAATCCCCGACTGGATACTGCAACTGCCCTTGATCAAACCAACTATACACAAATGGACTCCACTGATCCCAAGTATTGGGAGAGCCTCTACCCTGGATGGAAGTACGATGAAGCGACTGGGCAGTGGTATCAGGTAGATACTCTCAGTTCACAGAAGCATGACAGTGGTGCTGTGGTAGCCTTTGGGGCCGATAGCATCCAGCAGCAGGAGTTTGGTGCTTCCTACATGCACGGTTCTTCACACGCAGCTCTTGAGACCATCTCAGAGGTGGGCACCACTGTGAGCTGGGGTCAGGACGGGAGCTATGCAGCACCCACAGAATACCCACCAAACATGCTTTTCTACGCAGAATACCCAGGATGGTATTTTGACACCACCACCCAGCAGTGGCAAAGCCTTGAGTTGTACCAACAAACTGTTGCTCAGATTGCAGCATCCTCAGATGGGTTTGCAGGGACAAGTCATAATGCACCTCAATCCCAAGACTCTTATACAAATAGCTACGCCCAGCAGAGCCAGTGGCAACCAGATGCCTTGGGTAACATCATGCAACCTGATGGTTCAGCAGGTAGTGGCGTTTTGGATAGTTCATATGGTTTCGGTCATAAGGCTGAGAATCAGATTGGACAGCAAGCTGATTCCCATCCATTGCAATCATCTTCAAAGTATATCAATACATTTGTGCCTTCTACTGGTCAATACACTGATACTGATGCAAAGCAGGCTAGTTATGAGGGGTTCCAACCTTCAGACAGTCATCAGAGTTCTTATAAGGGTCTGGAACAGTCTACAAGTGATCCAAATAGTTCTATAGGCTATCAGAGTGGGTACACAGGCTCCGCACCCTATACAGGTCACCAAGGATTCAAATCTGTTACCAGTAACCAGAGTTGGAGTAAGGGGTTTGGGAATTTTACAGGTCAGGAGGTAGGTTACAATGGGTTTGTTCCTTCCACAGGCTACCAGACTGGTTTCGAACCTTCTAAAGGTCACCAAGCTAGCCACATAGCATATGAACCCTCGGCAAATCACGGTTATGCCAAATTTGTTCCTAAGGAGAGCACTTACATGGAACAAACACATGCAGATTCAGCTGCACATATGCATTTGCCAAACAACTATGGGGTTACTCATAGCTCAGGGGACTTTGCTCAGCAGCTGTCACTTGGTCCAAATGACCCATCCCAACAGTTTGGTTTCACACCGCATGAGCAGAGGTCATCGGCTGGACGCCCACCACATGCTCTGGTCACTTTTGGGTTTGGAGGAAAGCTCATAGTTCTGAAAGAAACCAGCTCAATAACTGCAAATTTTGACAGCAGAAATCAGGTAATATAAGATTGTTTTTTATCATATATTCTTTTTTCAGTAAAGCAGTAACTAACTTCTTTTGTTGTTGCAATCAAAGGGCAATTCTGGCCGAACGGTGTCAATTCTGAATATGCCAGAGATTGTTGCTGATAAAATTAACCATTCAAGCATCCCTAGTAGCAGTGCACTTAGCTACTTCCATGCATTGTGTCGTCATCCTATTCCTGGTCCGCTTGTTGCTGGAAGTGCTGCAGCAAAGGATGTGAATAAATGGCTTGATGATACTATTGGAGGACATGAATCATCTGTGAGAGAATTCCAAGGAGGGGATGTTCAGAAGCTCCTTATTTCATTGTTGAAAATTTTATGTCAACATTATGGAAAACTTCGTTCACCCTTTGGGTCAGATCCATCACAGGAGGTATTTTCTGTCCTGCTTGACTATGTTACCTTTATGTTTGTTTGAGCAGTACTTTTCATCTTGCTTGATTGCAAATTTTCTATAATAAAATGCATGGCAGGCAATACTATCATGCTGGCCAATTTGCTCTGCAGTTTGATATATTTTTTCTTTTTGAAAACGTACAGCAAGGGAAGCCCTTGCCATGATATATTATTATGGGGCAATTACAAAAGTAGACCTCTTTTGAACTTCAATTCTGAAAATAGACCTACTTTTTTAACTTTGCAAGATTGGACCTCTTTTTCGAATACGAAGGAACCGTTTGCCCCTCTTTCTCATTCCGTCAAAACCCTAACCCTAGGGCGAGCGGCGGCTGTGGTACCTGCATGGCACGGGAGCGGTTGCAATCAAATCTGCTTGAAAATTAGCACAAGGAACAAGGTTTAGGAAAAACAAACCAAGGACGGTTAGAGCGTCGCTGGGTGCAGGTAGTGGGGCGCGGGCGCAGGTGGTGCGCGTAGGCATCGCTGCGTGCAGGCGCGGGTGACAAGCGGTCTTCGACGTAGCTGCAACGTGCACGGGTGTGGGCAACGTGCGGTCTTCAACACACCTCCATCACGTGCGGGGTGGGCGTCGTTGGGTGCGGCCGCAAGCTATGCGGACACGCACACGATTCCACTATTTTTTTTTTCTTTGGAAAGTGTCGTGCTGGTTACTTAATACATGTGTGTTCTTGAATAGGGAGTATCATGGCGCAAGTAATACAGGAGTATATGTGATTATTGGTTGCTAGTTGCTGCTTATTTTTGGTTTAAAAACGTAGGTGAAATGCTGCCAATTTTTAAAAACTATGCCAGAATTTACTCAATAAATTTCATATTAACTCGTTAAATTGTGCTTCAAAATATTTAGATATCCAAAATTTCAGTTGAATGATCGCAATACTCAAAACAGGGGCAAAAATGCAGGGTTTGAAATAAAATAGGTCCATTTTTGCAAAGGGTACACATGTCTTTTTCCATGGAATTTAACACCGTAAGTGGCTCCAAATGGAATAAGGCTGTTGGCTTCTTCATATTCAAAAAAGAGGTCCTATCTTGCAAAGTTAGAAAAGGAGGTCTATTTTCAGAATTGAAGTTCAAAAGAGGTCCAGTTTTGCAATTGCCCCTATTTTTATATATATAAAAGAGCAATTGAACTGTACAGATAGCAAAAAGAAGACAACAAAGACAAACTATCTATCTAAACAACTCTTGGAGATTATAGAAAACAGCTTGAGCATCAGGTTGTGATGAAGCCTGTAGTGCGCCTTCTTCTGAAAAGCATTTCTTACCAAAGGTTAAAAAACGGTCGTCTCTTGTTGAAGATGAAGTTATTGTGCTGTTTCCAATTTACCAGTCGGCCAAGATAAAAAAATCAATGAATAAAGAATGGTGCATCCACTGTATGATTAGATGCAAAGCTACTTTGGTTAATTTACAGAGGAAAGCCAAATCTTATTTCACAATGAAATAGTCTAAATCCCTCTTGCGTTCTCGAGAAAAAAGTCCAAATCCACCTAGTATCTACCCTAACAGAACTGAGCATATAATTTGTTCATATTCAGATAATATCCACTTTTATGCTTAAATTCTTACTTGGCAATGGAAAATAATCCCTTACACACATACTTTTCATTAATCCATCATATCCTGAGATTGCCACTCTTTAAGAATCCTGAACAATACACCAAGTATAATATTATTTTCCATATGAAATACTGACGCTTTTTGAACATTCGTTACAGGGAGTAGATGGACCAGAGATGGCAGTGACAAAGCTTTTTGCATCTTATAAGAGTAATGCTAATATGAAGGGGTACGGGTCTGGTGTCCATTGCATGAAAAATATTCCCTTGGAAAGCCAGATTCAGGTCATTGTTTTTTCTCCTTTGTGCCTAAGCTGCATTATTTAGGTAAAGTATACCCTAGTTGAGGTAAATACTTTACTGCAGGCCACTGCCCAGGAGGTTCAAAATCTATTAGTTTCTGGTAAAAGGAAAGAGGCCCTTCATTCTGCACAGGAAGGTCAGCTTTGGGGTCCCGCCTTGATCCTTGCATTGCAACTTGGTGATAAGGTCTGCTCCCCTGAATTGAAATCTGCATTCTCTTGCTTAGTTGGATGGCCCTGTCTCTTTTCCTTGATTCCATTAGTAATTGTTTGTTGCTTGACTGACGATGCAGTTTTATGTGGATACTGTGAAGAAAATGGCTCACTGCCACTTTGTATCTGGATCACCTTTGAGGACATTGTGCCTTCTTATTGCTGGACAACCGGCAGATGTTTTCAAATTTGAGAAACCTATTGATAGTGGTTCATTGTATGCAGCTCAGCAGCCTGCAGAGGTAATATATCAGAATCACTGTTCTGTGGTCTTAAGTACATTAATATATGTCTCAATGAAGCATCAGATTATGATTGTCTCAACTCTCAGCAGCCTTTTGCAGATATGCAGGATAAGGCTTGTACAAAAGACCCAAAGTGGTCGGACCCTTCCGGGGATCCTGTGCAAGCAGGAGTTACATACACCGGGCTGCCCTTTACTATTCTGTGGTCTTAAGTACATTAATATATGTCTCAATGGAACATCAGATTATGATTGTTTAGTTCTTAGTTTGATGAAGGAGCCAAAATCTCCTTATTTAATGTCTAGCTGTGTTACTGCAAGGAACCTTAATGTTCTTTAGTTCTGCGTTATATTGTTATGCAGTTTTGGATGTATTACAGTGTGCTTTGCTTTAACATACCAAGATTGCATTGATTTTTTAGATTGTAGATATTTCATTAGAGATGCATTTTCGTTGTAATGATTGAAACTCACTTTACCAGATTTTACCTTTTCAATTTGAAACATGTGTTTTCTATCCTGTTGCAGACTGTTCCTAACGGTATGCTGGATTACTGGCAAGAGAATTTGGCTATTTTAACTGCAAATAGGACGAAAAGTGATGACCTCGTAATTACCCACCTGGGGGATTGCCTTTGGAAAGAGAAAAATGAGGTTTGAGTCTTGTGTTCAATATGCACTCTTCCTTGTTTACAGATTACGTCCTATTCACTGTAAGATTTAATGCAGGTTGCGTCTGCCCACTCATGCTACTTAGTTGCTGAACTAAATATTGATTCATACTCTGAAAGTGCAAGAATGTGTCTCATTGGTGCTGACCACTTGCGATGCCCACGTACATTTACCAGCCCCGAAGCTATCCAGGTCCTTCCACATCTATAAGCTGCATCATCTTTTCCTGTTACGTACTGTCTTTTTATCCCCCTTGACATTGAGAGATCCAAGTTTAGGTCTCCCAGTGACATGAAAAGAAAAAAAAAATTAGTAATTAACTCTGCAAATTTTTCTTCTGCTTCTAGCGCTATTGTTATTTTGATTGAGGGTGCTACGAATAATAGCATGCTTTGGTGAAGATATTCTAGAGCTTTGAGTTGCATTAGGTATCACAGAGATGCGTGCGCAGGCTAACATAAAAGCCAGGCAACTAGTTCCAGTATCTGGCTATGAGCACCTGAACACTATTTTATCTTGCATCAAAATTTAAATTCGTCAGATCAGATACATTACCAAAAGTGTCAAATAGGAATTTATGTTACACAGTAAGTTTTTGGACTACCATGGCTTTTCAATTCTACATTTTTATTCTACGGGCCATACCTGTGGGCCACAAATGTATTTTCCTCTTTTTTCTGAAGAAAATTTATTTTACTCTGTTATTGATCTCTATAGACATTATAGTTTTTTTTGTTACAGTATTCCATATTTCCATTAGTATTCATTTTCCCTGAACAAATATCCTCTTTATGCAACTAACAGAGGACGGAGGTATACGAATACGCAAAGGTTCTTGGTAATTCCCAGTATATTCTCTTGCCATTTCAACCATATAAGCTGATATATGCATACATGCTTGCGGAGGTTGGGAAGGTTTCTGATTCACTAAGGTAGGCTTGTGAATTACTATTTTAATACTTCCCCTGGTTTTTTAGTTGACCTTGATTTGCCTTGTTAAGGTATTGTCAAGCTTCTCTGAAAGCGTTGAAGGCCTCTGGCCGTGCGCCTGAACTAGATGCATTGAAGCAATTATTTTTTTCTCTGGAGGAGCGAATACGCACCCATCAGCAGGTACTTAATTTATTTTTCATTCCTGACCATTTCTTTCATGTTATTAATAGTCAATTCGCTGCTTTAGGGTGGATATGCAATAAACCTTGCCCCTGGAAAGATTGTTGGGAAGATTTTCACATCACTTGATAAATCCTTGTCCCGCATGATGGGCACACAATCTGCACCGTTGCCTCAACTGCCTCAGGGTGTTGCAAACGAGAGAGATATTTCTGCTGTTCCTGATACCAAAGTTGCAAATACTCAATCAGTGATGTCTATGTCACCATTGATGTCCTCTGCTTCAGAGCTGTCTATGAGTGAAATGTCAGGCGCCCCTGATAGGAAAGCTTCACATAACAGAAGTATTTCTGAGCCAGACTTTGGTAGAACTCCACAGCAGGTACGTCTTAGATTACTAAATATTTCCTAGAGTTTGGTACTCCTGTGCTTACTCAAAATCATAACAGGGTGCAGGATCTGGTAGTGCACAAAATGTGTCAGGTTCAGGCAGTTCACGCTTTGGATGGTTGGTCCAGAAGACAATGGGCCTTGTTTCAAAATCTCACAAGCAGGTACCTGTACTATGATCACACTACTTTCTTTGGATAAAGTATAGCCAAAGTCCAAATAACCCTCTAAACTATGTTTCGGGTTATTTTACCTCACCAAAACATAATTTTAGATCAATTTACCTTTTCATGAAATTTGTCTTTTTTAATTCTCCATAAACAAGCGTAATCTTAATATGAAACTTTATGATATGATAAAGCACATCATAACAAATATTAAAAAATACTTTTTGAATTTTTACCGTTATTTTGTATATAGTTTTGTATTTCAAATATTAATTTACTATTAAATTAATTTTTCTATAAAAAATAATGATAAAAAATTATAATTATTTTTTAACATATGTTATGATCTGCTTTATCATCTCATATTCAAACTATAAGATTATGCTTGTGTATTGAGAAAAAAAAATTATGAGGGGGTAAATTGACCCAAAATTAAGTTTTGGTAAAGTTAAGTAAACCAAAATATAGTTTAAAGGGTTATTTGACTTTGTCTATACTTGAAGAGAGTAAATTGGACTTTATCCATTTTCTTTTTACCTATTGATCCCTGCTGTAACTTGCTAAACATGGTTAATCTCCTGATTTACTGAAGGCAAAGCTTGGGGAACAGAACAAATTCTACTATGATGAGAAGCTGAAGCGATGGGTGGAGGAAGGTGCTGCAGTCCCTGCTGAGGAGCCTCCTCTTCCTCCACCTCCAACAAAGGCGTCACTACAGAACACTGGTCCAGCTTACAACTTGAATGGCCCTGTTGGCGGAGGTCACGCTGCTAATGGATTTGCAAGTGCCAAAACGTCTAATCCTTCAGAGCTTAGTTCAGGGATGCCACCAATGCCACCCACCCAAAACCAATTTTCAGCACGTGGACGCATGGGTGTTCGATCAAGGTAATTTGCTCAGTTGTTTTTCCTGATTTCTTTTTATATAAACAGGGTGTAACAACTCTTTTGCGTAGATATGTTGACACATTTAACAAAGGCGGTGGAAGTGCCTTTGGAGCTGCAACATCATTTAGCAAACCAGCAGCTCCATCAATGAGTCCACTGTCTGGTGCAAAGTTCTTTGTGCCAACTCCAGCTGCTGTTGCTGCAGAGCAGATGGCTGGCCCACAAGTGGATGCTCAAATCGAAACCACTTATCGTGATGAGCAATCGCCTTCGCCAGCACTGGAGGCAGTGTTTAGTTCACCACCACCTTCAGCGCCAATGCCATCGATTATTCAGCGGCATCCAAGTATGGACAACATAATGACCCCCTCAGACAGCGTTGGAAGCTCTTTGTCAAGGTCAAGAGCAGCTTCGTGGAGTGGAACATACCCAGACCAGTTCAGCAGCACTGCTGCTTCCAGATCACCTGATGGACGGACAATGCAGTCGCCAATGGTACCTAGCAGAAGACCTCCACACAGCCGCTCCAGTAGCAATTCATCAGCCCAATTCAGTGGCATGGTTGAGGATCTTCATGAGGTAGAGCTCTAATACTGTGCAGACGATGAGAACCCTTGTTGCGCCAGTTCACATATTTTACCTTTTTGACCAACTAGAAAATATGTGCGGCGTTGCGGCGCGCTTAGATCGCTTTGCTGATTTTACCTGTATTGAGTTCATTGAAGTCAATGTAAATGTAAGAATACTTGTGTAAAAGCTAGGCACTTACTGACCACATAAATTGATCTTGCTTGTTGAGTTTGAATATGGGTGTGGACTTGCATACAAAGTTAGCAGTACAACATTTGGACAACTTAAAGAAATAAAAAAAATATATAAATACTTTTGTTCAGTAGTAATTTAAGGAACGACATGTGCCCCTACATGTTTAGAAAAGGATGAAATCACTCTTGGTAATATATAGTAGGATGTTTCTCGAGCAAGGCTATAACTCTGGGGATCATATTGTAAGTACGGTAAATTTACTAATATATAAATATGCTAAAGGAGAGCTGCAAAGTTACGATGCCGCTGTTAATTGTACCAGTTAGGCAGCCTACGAAACCAATTGAGAATATTATGTAACCATGTGGTGGAAACTTTAGCTGTTGTATTGTTATTCCAATTAAAGGTATAGATTTTTCGTGACATGAAAGAAGGCTAGCAATGGTTCAGAACCTCACCTCTGGGATGCATAGGAACCTTGGAGCCCTGTCAGATTGTCAAATACGGCTTACACATAGTTTACCACATCTCCAAAGGAGAACAGACATACCTCTGTCAATGTCATCTACTGCTTTAGACATTATACTTTCCTTGAGGCGGCAAATATCTACTGTATGTCACAGCAGTGGCGGAGGACGGTGAAAATCAAGGTGTGGCGAAGTTAGTGCATTACTACATAAGAAAACTAAAAATGATTATCAAAGTAGATGGGTTAACTCTAACATCGCTTGTAGAGCAAACCTTAATTAGATGACAAACTACAACATATTTCACCTCCTTTCTGCTGTAGGATACTAATCCATTGAAAAATATAGATATTTGCATGTTGATTATGATGGAACAAGTGGGTGTAGATGGTTATGGCAGCTAGATCAAGGTGTGGCGTGAGCTATACTTGGCCACCATGATCCTCCGCCACTGTGTCACAGGTGGTAATATTCTAGTAATCTGCTCAACTCTAATTTTACATATCAAGCTACATTTGCCACGTCGAGAGAGAGACAAAAAGAGGCATTATCTTGCTAAAAGATCTAGGCTTATGAAAAATTAAATCTGAAGTCGTGGCCTGATCTGCATATACTGATTAGTTTATAGAATTTGTGAAGGGGTTCCAAATACTGTTTACAGTAGCTTAGCAGCAACGCAATGCAAATAAATTCAAGAATGCACCAACAAGGAGGAAACTATCAATGAAAACTGCTAATGCAAAGAAAATAATAACTGAACTTTACATGTTAAATATCTTCGTGCATGATTTCAAGAAAAGCGCAAACGATGGAACAGATTTTGCCTTGTGAAAGAAAAAAAATATAAACAGGTGAAAGAATTAAAAGTAATTTGTTTACAATAGTTGTAATTTAGACTTGAGAGACAGAGCACTAACCCTACTGAACTGTGTTGCTATCCTTGACTCCAAGTCATCAAGTAATTTGCTTGCATAATTCCTGCAGCATCAGCTATATCCAGAAAGGTAACACTCAATATGCCCAATCCACAACTGTAAATTCTTGTAGAAATGGAAAGCAAAATTTTCACAATTATTAAATGAATTTCAGGTCTGATTTTCAAGTTAGAAGTTTATCATATTGCTTTTTTGCATTGAAGGAAATGAAGGGACTTCTTTTTATATGTAGTTCTTGAAGAGCCACCTGGATTCCATCGTGCAGTTCTTGAAGAGTTTCATTCAATGTACTCAGTTCGGCAGATAATACTTCTGGAAATAGGATTACGCAGCGCTAATGGGGCGAGGTCATCGAAAACATGTTCACACAGGCAGCGCTCACTGGAATCAGGATTCGAAAACCTTACTGAACGCCGCATCCATCAGGTGATGTTGTACTCAAGCAAGGACGGCAGGAGCAGAGGCAGCAGTGAGCAGCGGCGGCTTCGGCGGGCATGAGCGGAAGCGCGGGGCCAGTGGCCGCGGCGATGGCCGAGGAGGGGCCGAGCAGATGGTGGCAGTAGCAACGGGGGGAGGGCAACTGCGGCGGGCCGGCGGCGGCAGTGGCAGAGTGCCGGAAGCTTCTCGGGCTGCTCACAGAAGCGTTGATCGGCGAATGGACGGCTGAAATAAACCAACCAATCACAACTCGAGAAACTGCCCTAGCTTTAGAAAGGTAAGATTTGTAAATTAATATCCGTGGTGTCTAAGATAGGAGAAAGAAAGGGCGGTGTTCCTTTTCGTTTTCGTTTTTCACATGAGGATGCCGTTGTACAGATGGTTGAATCGTTCACCAGATGCAAAATGTATCGAAGGAGAGACGTAGGATAAGATCGAAGAATGCCCTTTTTTTTTATGTATTTCTTTGCACTAAACCCCTCAGAACTTTCATTCATTGTTTAAAGCTTGACACTTGAACAAATCACAATAAAGCAAGCCATGTTACTGTTATCCCCCTGCTTTCATTTTCCACGTTCAGCAAAGCCAACAGAAATCATTTACATCCTTTGCCTGGTTAACAAATGAATTAGATTTGATGGACTGCTGTTGCCTCCCTAACAACCAGGGCAAACAGCAATCCCCGTTCCTGCATCAATTTTGCTGTACAAGCAAAAGAGAAGTGGTATAAAGTTAAAAAAAATGAAGCAATCCCCGCCATTCACCATTCTTAAACAAATAGCAGGCTAAGAAATTTACAACTGCTTTTGCAACCATATGCAGCAACAAAAACCTTCATTTTTCACCCAATGCAGAGGCACACTGAAGAACTTTTTTTTTTTTTCCCATCCACCGAATGATGATTTCTACATGAAACTAAGAGAGTATTTACATCACTGGAGAGCACCTCCTTCAAACTGGTCGCTGGTTCTGAAAAACTGTTACTTTAGTCGGAAGTCATGTCTGAATGCAGTAAGATTTTGAGTGAATCTGTCTCGGTTCTTGGGTTCCAAGTTCCTGTTGACATCTGCCATGAGCTTATCAAAACATTGCGAAAGACGTTGTTGCTGCTCTGCAGGCTGCAAAACAAAGGGTGTATTAGCTTGAGGATAAGTGGATAGCCACCTATTTTCAGCACAAAGTGATAAGTCAAAAAAAATCCAGATTTCAAATCATTACATTTGTTTAATCATTCTCGCATGTCCTTTAAAGATATTACAAACATTGGAGACTGCTAAGGGAGCACAGGTTCACTCAATTGTCTTATGTATACATCAACAACTATAGTATGCACGATGACAGTATTATGAATGGTGCTACTGCACTACAGTCCAGATTATTTTGCAAACCAACAACTTCAAATAAAAAGTAAATTTGATACAGGTGCCCCAGCATTGTGCCTTGGTACTAGATGTAGAATTATGATGTCATCATATTTTTACGGGATCTTCTTGATTAGATACCACAAAACCAAATATGCTCAAGGGTAATGATGAAATGATGGATGGATGTATATAAACAATGGAGTTGTTGCATCGTCTATCGCCATAAAACAGCCAACAATTCCTTTTTAATACAAATATCTCATCAAATATTTTCCAAAGAATTGCTAAAGAAACAATATCCAAGTGTTACCAGTTCTGCAATGACTACCAAGCCAGTGTTAAAGCTTTAAAGATATTTATGTAAT
>BCLG01006053.1:0-14893 GCA_001602295.1 Zoysia matrella | reverse complement strand
ATTATCTTAAAATTAAAATATCCAAATATAATAGTATTTATTTAAAAATATTTTACTTTTTACAAAATGTTTTAAATTAGCAACTATCAATACAAATAAATGTTTTATCTAATTATTTTTTACTATAATTTTAAATATTATATCAAATGATAAAATATTATCCTTTAAATTCACATATGAGTTTTCACTTCAATTTTTTTTCTCATATATGATTTATGAACAATACAGTATCCGACGTATGTGATATATGTTTCTTTTAATTTTTTCACTAAGTTTTAAGAAGCTTTTACATTATTTCAAAATAAATAAATATATATATATATATATATATATATATATATATATATATATATATATATATATATATATATATATATATATTTCATAGTGTTTACGAAGTTCACACTCAATGATCAAAACGAGTGTTAGAAATTGAAATAAAGTGATCTCCTGCAACTATACCGCGGCCAATATTTATAGTATTTAATAAGTAAAAACTACTACTCATTCTAATGAGTCTGATTCCCTCTTTAATTCTACTCTCAATACTCAGGATGACAACCACTGATTCCTTAATAGCTTCACCACGACACCTCCAGGGTCATTGCTTCCGCACTCCATTTGCTTCTGATTCTGTTGCCTACCTGTCACAGATAGGATAATTTACATTATTTTTAAATGGAATGTCTGAAATTTAATGGTACATCAAGAAGACAAGTAGTAGTGAAAGATCTTTGTACATGACCATTGTGTGTCACTCAGGCACTTAGTCATTTCTTTACAGGAAACAAAGCTTGCTTCAATGGATGACACAATGATAACTAAAACCTTGGCTCAACAATTTCTTGAGGTCATACAGCTACTGATGGGGGTGGAGTGACTGATTCCTTGCGCAAATAATCAATATGCCATGCAAGGTTTCACTCTGGCACAATATTTCGTTTTTGTGGTGGGTCTACGCCCCAGGAGCAAAAGGATTCAGATAACAACTAGAAAATAGGCGCGGCCTTGCCGCGCTCTCTCTGGTTTGGTAAAATGGCCCTGTTCTATTTTGATTGGATACCCGCTTTATCATATTATTGTGTTTAGAAAAATGGGACTCAAGTCGCGTTTCTTCTTGTTTTAACAGTCCAAAATGTATATAAGGTTGCCCCATCTGCATTAATGTTTGATAAAATTATAACTCAAACAAGGCCCAGAGATGATTGATTATCTAAGAATAATGAAAATGTTCAATTTCTGTAAGATGACTCTTAGGTTTGCATATCACAAAAGTATTGAAGGAAAATACTATCCTGCCAATTTGTAAATGAAAAAGAGAGATGGATTCTGTATTGTATGTCGCATTGTAAAGGAATATATATATTAATCAATTTCTAAATTGAAAAGGGATATAGAATATGTACAATGGTGATATCACATGGTCTCACAATGTAATAGAAACATACTACAATATCAATGTCGATTAACAATATGCTTACACAAATATGCTGTTCTGAATAATTGGACATTACCTAATGTTCTCCGTTGTATGGTCTCCTTTTGGTAGCTATCAATTCTAAGATTTGTCTGACCCTTGACACAACTTCAATTGGTTTCTCTCCTCCAGTTTTAATCAATTGAGACCTTCAATACGGTAGGCAGACCAGAGATGTCCTTGTCCTGGAGCATCCTGCCAAAGAAGGCATCTGCATTTTACATGTTTTAGTATAGTTAAACACATGATTTTGGATTTTGTAAATCTCGAATATTAGAGCCCTTTCTCCATTTCCACTGGCAAAAGCATCATGGAGAAGATGGTCAAGCAAAGGCGCATTGGAGCAGGGGCATTTTTTGTGGTTTAATTAAAGCAGAGGGAGCAGTTCCTGTAGCCACTTGTGTCTCAACGAAGGCTGTGTTCTCTAAAAGTGCTCTGTACATAAATAATACATTAGAAATTTGACTAAGTAAAAAAAGTGAGTTTTTTTTAACATAAATCTTCTGATTGCTTGACTAAGTAAAAAAGTGAGTTTTTTTTAACATAAATCCTCTGATTGCTTTATGAAAAGTCAAAGAACCTTCGGATGCTAACTATTAAATTTTTAATATATCAGCCTAGAAATTTTATCATAAACATAGATTATTTCAAGGTGGAGTAGGCTAAGTTCACCACTATCATGGAATGATTAGATTTAGATTACAAGGTAATATCTCCTGATCATCTGACTGTACAGTGCCCTCATCAATTTATCTCTCCACAGTTAGATCGACTAAATTACAGTTAGCAAACCATTTGAAGTTTGCTATGACCAAATGATCATGTATAACTTTATAAGAATTACAGTAAAGCAATCAGTGATAGTTTGTGCATGATGAATTGGTGATTGCTGCGTTTATGTCAGTGAGTAGCAAGAGCAGGTAGCCACGTACCAGATGAACTGTTGTTGAGCCTATGGTGTTGCTCGATGGATTGATCAGGGGTCACAAGTCTGACATGTGCTGGAGGGATGGAGAGTGAATCTTTCTGACATGTGCTGGAGGGATTGAGAGTGAATCTTTCCTTGTCGCCACAGACATATTGCGAGAGGAATTCCTTTAGGAATTGGGTTGGCTTCCCTTCTCTCTCTTTGCATGGCACAATAAAATACTACTAAAAATCAAATAAATATTTCCAGTAGCATTAAATTTAAAAACAAAAAGATAATGTTGGTGTTTGGCATCCATCAAAGGTAGAGCCTGCTCATTCACTCCACTAACCTTGAGTCTATCTTGCTATACCTGAATTTCAACAAAAAAAAAAAACAGATTGATTTTCTTCAATACACATCCATATTGGTGCACGCATTAATTATACAAAAAATCAAAATTTGAAATTATGCTTAGACAACAATATAATCATCATTTTAAACGGGAATAGGGTCAGTACCTGACCAGGCCTTTTCGGCAAGAAGCTCAGCTGGCTAGCACAGCACACATCCAATCCATTCACAAAACCAAATTCAGATTGATTTCAGTAGAACTGGATGAGTGCCGTGCTGACGAAGAGGTCAGATCGAAGCTGAGGCTGATGGCAATGGCGTGGTGGCCTGGCAGGCGATGAAGGCAACCATGGTATTTTTGTATACTTCTTACAAAAATCATGGAAGCAGCAGCTTGCCAGGGGCAGAGAGAGAGAGAGACCCCCTTGCTGCACTGGCAGAGAGAGATCCCCCTTGCTACACTGGCTGTCTGCTGGCAGGATCCTGCAAAAATGCAAAGCACAAGCATATTACACCTCAAATCCATAAAGCATGAGCAGCACAAATTGAGATTGAAATGCAGCGAACGTCTCAAAATCACTTGCCGAAGCTATATCTTCTGAGAGAGAGAGAGAGAGAGGACGAACTTCGTCTTAGCCTGCAACTCACCCACAGCATCCATCTCAGCACCGGTGGTCTTCCTCGCTGCTGCCCGCCCGCTGCCACAGGGGAGAGAGAGAGAGAGAGAGAGAGAGAGAGAGAGAGAGGTATGGTCGCATGAGCAGCGGCAATGGCAAACACGTCCAGGCCCTGTGTCAGGGCTAAGCCCAAGGCGAACCCCAGCCCCGTCTCCTACCTCTCCGTTGCCTCCTCGCCTCCCACCGGCTCTGCGTCCCCACCTCCGACCTCAGCTTCCTCCCCTCCTCGTCCTCTTTGGTGGCTGGGGCGGCCGAGGAGGTGCGAGGGACAGGGCATGGCGGACGGCAGTCAGGGCGGCGTGGGGAGTGGCGGGGGCGGCGGTCGCAGGGGCCACGGGGCGGTGCGGCGTGGAGCAGGGAGGTGGCGAGGACGCGACGCCTCGAGGGGAAGCTTCCAGTGAATCTCGCTCGAGCGTTGATCGTGAAATGAACGGTGGAAAGTAACCAGCCAATGAGATTTCAGAGGACCGCCCGACGTTTAGTATATGTAAGATAGCGTTCGTGTCAGAAATTAAAAATCTGAAACTACAGATGTATTAGCAGTACTGGATTATCCAATTTTATCCAAGAGATAACTTGGAGCATCACTGAGGACAGTGGTCCCCGTCACCCAGTTCCATGACAACGCCACACACAAGGTCTATTTTTTATTTCAAAAATAAAACAGATTCCGTGATGAACACCGGAAAGCATCCAAGGCCACTATTCTGCATAAAAAACGTGAGCTGGACTGGTTAAAAAAAAAAGTACTCCCTCCGTTCTAATTTATATAAGTTGTTCTAATTTATAATTTGTTTTGAGTTTGAGCACGAAATTAAAAAAAGTGAAAAAGAAAGATAAAATATATTGAAAAATGAGAATGATTTATAACTTAAAAAAATTTAAAGACTTCAGAATGATTTATAATTTAAAACGAAGAGAGTATTAGCTGGACATCACCATGCACGCATGGAAATATCAATCAGTTTGTGGTCCTCATCAGCAGGTACAGACTGGAAGATGCATTGCATATTCAGAGCAAGCAGTTTTCCTTTCACGATGCAGGGCCAACGTCCAACAGGGCAAAGAAACCGATAGCAACAGTCGCGTGACGGAATCAAAAAAAGGCAGATCAGAGGACCAAATCTTGAGAGGGACACCGAATGGTTGAACATAAAGACAGCGTCGCTTTCAGGTCGGCGTCGGTCCCATTTCCAAGCGAAGAATGGACCTAACATTGCCGTAAAATAATGGATCTGAATGGTGAGTCGCTTTCTGCAAAACTGTTCCGGTGATCATGATATCTGAGAACTCAAAAGCAAATCAGGTATATTCATAAAACGAACATGAAATGGGGCCCAGCCAAAAAGAAAGAAAGATTTGTATCTTCTGTGGAGCATTCATAAAGTGTTAAATGAACTTTGGATAAATAAATTTGTGGTCTTGTTGACTTATAAACTTCAAAATGGCAATATTTTTGTAAAGATAATACACCCCTGAATATGAAAATGAGTTTTTAATCGATGCCTTGGTCATACTGTTTGAAAAGTCTTCTGGCTAACTAGTAAGGTAATGGAGCATCAGCAACACTTCGCCATTAACAGAAACTGATAAAATGTTTATAACTCACTAGTTAGGATTCCTGGAATTCAACAACTTCAGATCTAGTAAGTATTTTCATCACAAATTGGCATCAAATTTTGAGGTAACCTAAGAGATAAATTTACTCCTATATTACAGGGTAAGAGCAATACATGTTAGCTGCATTTTTACTGAAATGAAGCAAGGACTTTACAAACTTGAGGTATTATACAATTCACTAGAAGAATCAAGTACTGTATCAAAAGAATAATGAACCGTTTAATTAGTAATGTCACAGCAATGCAATGGTCTTCGTGCCTGGAAAGAAATGGGGTAAAGTGAAACTAACATTGGTGCACAGCTCCTTCACAGGGCATAGGACAGCTCACGAGTCACAAGAGCCATGATTCTCTCACAAGGCTAGGATGCTGTTCAGTGGTCCCTGTTTTTACTACTATGAAACACTGAAATTGGAGTGCATGTTAGGGCAAGGGTTACCAAACATCAGTGAAAGGAAAGTTGAGGGAATAGTATGATCATAGGCTTTAGATTAATTTGTTTTATGAGGTAAACTTTGCGATAAAGGATTCTTCGACTTTAGTACGTTTGAACTTTGACCAACTATTGCTGAAAGGGACTACTGAGATAAACTTTTATGCCTTTTAAGGTGAGTTGAATTCTCAATGAGAGAAACTTTTATTTTAGGTTAAGACAATCCTTTCTCTATCAGTTAGAAATATTGACCTTGGAACTTTTCTTTCCCAACTTCCAAACAAACACAATCATTCAATAACAAAGGAGCCTAAAATAAAATCAGTGGCCATTGACAGCCATTCAAGTTTTTGTATGACTATCTAAAATGAATTAACTTTAAGTCCTGCTAAAACTGCAAAAGAGAGTAAATAAACATACTAACTAGCAGCCAGCTATCATTAGAATTTGAGATAACAAGATACCAAACAGATGAAGGAAAAAGATCATGTCTCAAAGGTACACAATATAAATATTTGTAAACAACTTAATCACCACAGTAGCTCACCTAATGCCGGTGTTCTGGCCACCGGCACAGAAAAATTTACATAATCGAAGGGAGTATTCATGCGCTCTTCGTATTCGAATAGGCTAGTCTGTGAAAGAGACTCAAATGTTAACCTGGTTTGAGCCGCTAAGAGGTGTAATACCCTACATCCAGGGCGAAAAAAAGGTTAAATCGTATGAACTCAAGAACACGAATACAATGCGAAATGGTCTTAGCTCGATCCAAAAACCCTAGCACGCATAGGTATATGTGGTTACAACTGGGTGGCTAACTTCACTTGACTCGACATAACTTGCCCGTGTAATGCCCCACAGTACCTTTTTTAGAGGAGTTGGACCAGAGGCACCAACTTGACGGCTACGGAACCTGCTGGCCCTCCGCCAGGTGAGGCTTTAATCGTCGCCTGAGTTGGTCGTCTGACGCCCGTCGACGCTGGTGCAGTTGGCCGGTGGCCTTCGTACGTCTTTTCTTCAGTCGCGAGGGACAAATGACACTTTTTCATTTTGCTTTGCCGATCGTCTGGCTGCTTTACCAACTTCTGAAATGCTTTACCTCCCGGCAAAGTTGCTTTACCTCTTGATGTACGTTGTCAGGAATCTCTGCGGTCGTCAGTGGTTGGTTGTTAAGACGATGTTCGACCCCCGGGGGTCGGGCCAAAGCGTTGACTTCTAGTCGTTGATGGGCTGAATCTTGTTGTTGTATAGTTTCAGTCTTCCGTCGGTCGGGCTTGGATGCTCGCGTGGATCCGACCTCTAGGATCAGAGCGTTCTTGGCGGGATGTGATACTATGTGGGTTGTAGACGGATCGTGGGCTGTAGTTTACAGATGAGCCTTCGTGCAGAGGCCAAGTCCGTAAATACCTGAGGTATACTATCCCGACACCTAACAATCAATAATTCATATTTGCATTACCAGCAGAATTGTCCACACGAGATTAGCAGAAACAGAACAAACAGCAAACCCAAATTCTTAATCCCGTGAATCATAACAATGCACATTGAATAATTTCCAACACCAATAATCGCTAGATTGGCATCCAAAGTTAAAAAAAAAGGCTCAATCATTCATTTTGAACCCAATCCATCAACAACAATTCCAGGAAGCTCACAATTATTGCGATTCTTAGCAAGTAATGATTCATAAGTACTGAACTGGGCATAATTCATAAGGAACTATATTTCCTATATGATCCATTCACTAATTTAGCCTGTAATGAGTGAAGACAAAAGCATTCAAATCGAACAAACACAAGTGCCAAAATTTCCATTTTATATATGCTATGAAAGAACAAATAGCATGTAGAACACTATCTGCACCACTGTACTGAATTTTCATGACAAGAGCTAGAAATGGAAACAAACTACAACATCAGATAGCTTAGTTCCATTACAAAGAGTCGTTACAAAACATAACTAATTACCATCACATGAACAGAACACAAGTACCCAAAGGCATAATTCCACAATCATACTATAAATAAAAATTCAACAGTTTCAAATATGCTTAGTAGCCTCAGAAGAAACAAAGCCCTGAGTGATGCTTATCCTACAAATTTTACAGATTAACACTCATCGATCATTCCTAAAGGTTTTCAAGTGTCAGAATGCTGTGAGGTAGCCAAACATAAGCATAGAGGTGTAAATGATTCATAACAAACTAAGCTTTGTATAGCATACAATCACTAGCTCATTCCAGTTACTGCATCTGAACAAAAAAAAAAAAGAGGTGATTTTCAAGGCGCACACAGCATGTGAATTGAAGAAATATAGGCCCAAAAATTTTCCATATATATGATGGAATAACACAGTTATTAATTACTCTCGTTCAGTCATCTCATCCCCTTCTCAGTCAGGGAAACAAAAATCAAAATAGCCGCACCGGAAACACACATCGAGAAACAGAATTTGCGAAGCAAGGAAAGAAGGTCAAAACTTCTTCTCGCGAGCAGGAGCGACGTGACGACTCGCCTCCAGCCGCCTCAGTCGAGGAAGCCGGTGCGGCGCAGGACGGCGTTGCGGACGCGGCGGAGGTCGCGGCCCTTAAGCGTCCTCCCGGCGCCCTCCAGCACCGAGCTGTGAGCGGCGGCGCGGCGCCCGACGATCTCGTGCGGCGGGACCATGGCCTCCTCCTCCCCGCCCCCGCCGACGGCCTGCGCCCACCTCCCCCTCCGCGCCCCCGCCACGGGCTCCGACGGAATCCGCACCGGTGCTGACCGCGCCATACCCGAAACGCCGCCCGCGGTCTCCGGGACGGGGCGCGCCGCGGATCGGCCGACCCCCGCGCGCTTCTTCTTCTTCCCGCCCTCGTCCTCCGTGAGCGCGGCGAGGAGTCCGAGTCCGAGGCCGTGCGCGGACGAGCCGACAGCCGCTGCGGCCGGCCAGAGGACGTCGAGCTCGAGCAGGTCCCCGTCGGCAGCGGTGTGGGCGTGGGCCGGGACGGGGATGGGCGGGCGGGAGAGCAGGAGTCGGTCCATGGCCGTTGCTCCGGGGACCATCACCAGTACGGCGGATCTCCGGCGATGTGGCGTCTCTCGCGCTCCAGCATGGGAGGTGGGTGGGCCGAGCGGGCGCGGACGACGGGACGCGGGTCGTCGCGGCGGAGGGCGAGCTGCTGTTATAGGGAAGGGAGAAAAGGAGAGCTGGAGAGGCTGTTTTCGCCGTTTTGCATCTAGGTCCTTTCCGTTATACAAAATTCCGCCGGTCTTAGTGTGGTTGGTTTGAATTGTTTGACTTGACCCAGCTACTGTACGTGGGCCTTTTTTAAGGGAGAATATGGTGCGACTCGGTCAGCGGTCCAAGTGCGTCGCATGGGCTGCCAATTGCCTACCCAGTGGGGGCAGACATCTCGTGCCAATTGCCTACGGCCCACTTAGACGAGAGAAATAAATTTAACTTATTATTATTAGAAAAATAAATTTAATCAAAAATAGACTAAATTTATTGTCCAACTGTAGAACAGATGAAGCATTTATCCTTCAGCCACTACGATGCTCCTACCCAACGTTATACTGGGCCACTTTTATTTCCTGGTTCTATGTTCATGTTGCATGTACATCTATGGGCCTGTTCGTTTGAAATTTTTGTTATGGTCTACAGCCGTTTTACATGTATGAAATATTTATGTGTGCACTTTGGACAGCTACAGTAACAGCCATAGACGTGTGGACCTTCCGATGTGAGAACCATCACTTTGCCAGCATGTCAGAGATATGGCCTCTGAATACATTTCCTTCATTTCTTCCATCTCTGCCACTGGGAAACACCTCATAGGAGTATTGTGTTATCAGGTGATCATAAATGGCATCTGCCATGGAGCATGGCACCAGTCGATAAGAACGTAACCGATGCGTTAGAAACATGTTGCATTACATCAAAGTTAATCCTTTAGACCTCATTTGGAATGCGAATTTTTTATCTGTTTTTTACGGTTTTTTATAAAACTGAACTAATTTTTGTAAAATTTCTATGAGAATACTGTGTTTCAAAGGAATGCTTAAGACTCTTTTTGGAACACAAAATTTCACAGAAATAGTGTAGAAATTTTATATAAATCAATTTAATTTTATAAAAAAAACACAGAAAAAAATCTTATGCTCCAAAGGAGACCCTTAACTGGAAGTCTGAAACCCATCCAGTACAGCATCGTTTCTGCCGCTTCAAACGAATCTTCGTCTAGTCGACTTCACGGTAGCTGACGGGTAAGCCAGGGCGCTAACCGGGATAATATGATCACCATCGTCCCATACACACCACATAATATGATTAAGCTAAGTCAAGCGTGGACCTTCCATTTGTTAAAGCATCTGACTATGTTCTGATCCAGAAGATCAGGGAGAAAAAGGAAAAATAGACTAAAATTACTACAGTTGAGTAGCTGGAACAGCAGAGAAGAATTATTTTTATGGCAACTAGGCCATCTTGTTTCAGAGAGAAACCGTATCTTAACTTCTTTCACTAAACTTGTCCAACTCTATCCATAAGGAGTTGACACACCAGTTTCATAGCTGACTTGGGAATCAAAACAGAGGTACTCATTCATATCTTGTCCAACTCTATCCTTAAGGAGTTGACACAACAGTTAGTTTTTAACTTTTTAGAAAAAGAATTGTGGAAATAACGTACGCAAAATTTCCAAAAATGGCAAAAAAAATTTGAAGGATTAATTGGGTACACGTCACCACAGTTTTAACCAAATCTAAAATATGCCATTGTTGCCTCATATGTCATTGAAATATATGGCATGCTATATATATCATTACCATTGTGGTAGCATATTTCAAAACTTGCAAACGACAAATTCAAAGTTGCTCCTGCTACTCAGCCTAGAGCCTTGAGCATTATACAAAGACGTGCTGTAGGAGTAACCCATTACCTTCTGGGTGGAATTGCCACAACATGGGCATTCTTCTTAGCGAGAATTATTGCAGTAGGATGGTGGCTAGGAGGATTTGAAAGGCATTATGGAATAAAGATTTCTCAGGTTTAGCTAAGGCTTAGCTCAGGACCTCACTACTCGTCGTATTTGGTTTGGTATTTTGCTACCGCACATGATTTTGAAAGTCTGTTCCACTTCATTTTTCCTGATAAATAAGGCACAATATTTGATTTTCACAAATACTACTAGCTAGTGGGGCCATTTTGGGTTTTGGACTTGCTACCAACCGGTGTGCTGGTTGTAGGAGTTTGGTACTACATCCGGATACACGGCAGAATGGTGTATGCCATGCATGTGGACTGCGTTGGCAAGGATTAAATGCACTAACTCAAATTAGCTGGCACCTAATTAAGTAGTTAGACAATCTGCTAGGCACAAGTAGTACTTGTCAAATCATTCAAGAGCGCTTGTGGCTTGTCGGCTTTGTTATTCAGAATGCTTCACCTCTGAACAAACCTGAAGTTTCACCTCTGAGCAAACCTGAATTTAACCGAAAATTCCTCTTGCTGAGGGGCCAACGAATCCTGTGAAGAGCACATGTAAATCACGTGACCAGCAGAAGAATCCTGCAGAATTTTTCTTCGATTCATGCCTCTTGTCAATGCGTTATCAGGTCTTAGGCCCTGCCACCCTGAAGATTTCTTTTGGTATTTTCTACTGTCAATGGAACAACATAGCATTCTTGCTTCTTGTGGAGTTCAAATCCTCTGCTATAGTACATGTACTATCTCCGTTCTAAAATATAAGCATTTTTAAGTTTGAATAAAGTCAATTTATTTAACTTCTACCAATACTATCTAAAAAATTACATAATTTTTAATATAAAAATATAGTTTTTATAAAATTTATTTAATGATAAATTCAAAAAATATAATTTTTATATGATAAAACATTATTAATTATATATTATTAGTGGTCAAAGTGATAAAAGTTTAACTTTGACTTAAAAATGCTTATATTTTAAAACAGGGCGAGTATAAAAGATCATTGAGATATAACTCCAATCCCACGTGTCGGTGACGCCTGCATTACAATAAAAGATTTTAACGGTCAACGTGTGGCACGGTAGAGAGGGCTGTCCTACTAGTTCATACGTCCAGTTCATACATCGGCGGCGCTTATATTCGGTTTCATCTTTACACATTGACTCCACTGTATCAAGTTGCATGCAACAACTAGTTAAACCTAATAGTTTAAGCTAATGAGAAAATATAAGCAATTCACTTATTATATTATAATATTCTCTCTCACGTGCAGCTCTCGTAAGGATTCCAACTCGAGACGTATGGTTTTAATATCATATTGAGTTATATGCTAGTTGACAAAAAAAACTTTTGACGAGAAAAAATAAGCAATTCACTTATACTCCGACACACTGAATAACGCGTGCACGAAATAGCATAATGCTTTTCCAATTTATGGAGTGTGAAAGCTTTCCTCATGCTTCGTACCTGCAAGTAGAGACGTGAACAGCGTGAGATTTTAAAGAGGGGTTTCTTCCGGTTCAGTATTGCATTTCTTTCGATGAACTTCTTTGAGTACGTGCCAATTAAACGCGTTAATAACACATCCTGGTACAGAGCATGGTGGAGCAAGTACTGTATACTCTTATCTGATTACTCCTTGTTAGTACCAGCTGCTTCGTGCACGCAATTCTTTCGTTCCTACAATGCAAATCAGAAGGATGAAAATGACCGTGTTCAGAAGCACTACGTACTATGACATTGCATGGTCTCCAGTTTCAAATTTCTTCTGTCATTTTGAGTTGTGACAGTGTGAAAGTCATTTGCTCACTCTTTCCCCTACTTTAACAGAAAGTTGCAGTCTTTGCAGAACTTATGAATGGAAGAGCACTACGATAAAGTCATAAAGCTGTTAACCATTTGCTTGGACTGTTAGTCTCATACATAAGGTCCAAAACGAGACGAAGACCTAACTAATGATCAGTTAAATCATTCAGGAACTCTTGATCAGATGTGACCTGCTGTGAGGTACTAGTAACTGCACAATACTCCAGTTGACACGACTTGATTTGCAGGTAATCCATCCCATGAAACTTTCGGTGACGTAGCCAATTCGAAACGGTTGATGAAGGACCCAAAAGGTGAAGACTTTATCTCTGATGGTAGCTTAAATACAGAGGCAACGCACGCGTGAACGGGAAGCGAGGAGCACGCGTTGCATGGCCTAGAAGGGCGAGGAGCAGGAGGCGAATGATGGTGCCATCACCCCAGCTCAAGCCTTTCCCTTCAATCCAACTCCGCCTCCACGAAAATCCTCTCCATTATCCACCAAGCAGGCCAAGAGATTTGTTCTTTCCCCGTTAAAAATCGAGTCTTTTCTGGCCACTGATCCCGCGTCCGAGTTAAAAATCCCCTCTTTTTCTTGTCCATTTGCTGCGACGGACGGCGTCGTGGTGGATTTGGACCACGCGCACCGAACCAAACCAATCCCTCTCCTCCAGTCTTCCTGGCCCCAACAATCCCAATCTCCATTCGAAAGCAAGCGTTGAGCAATCCTGATTAGGGACGCACCAAGAACTCCACTACGAGAATCCCCAATCATTTCTCGGTTCATTTGGCCCCCCGCCTCCACCACCATCCGGGAAATTCGTTCCAAAAAAATCTGTCCTGCACCGTCCGCACCAGATCACAGCTCATAATTCCACTGCGAGATTGGAGCGAAAAGGAGGAAGCAATGACGGAGGTGGAGCTCCTCCGGGGCCCGACCAACCTCGCTTCCGCCGCAAGCCGCGCGTCCTCCTCCTCGCTGCGCTATTTAGCCAATGCCGACAGCGACGTGCTCCCAGGAGGAAGCGGCAGCAGCCCGGAGCGCGCCGCGGGATCTGAAGGGAGCCGAGGGTTGCAGGAGCGGCGCCGGCGAGAGTCGGGAGGGGCAGAGGAGGAGGAGGAGGAGGAAGAGGAGCGGTGGTCCTTCTTGGCCCTCCTGTTTGAGCTGCTCCGGAAGTCGTTGCTCAGGTGCAGGGCGGAGGGTGGTGCCGGCGAAGAAGGCGAACGCGGCGGCTGCGGGATGGAGATTGGGTGGCCGACGGACGTGCAGCACGTCGCGCACGTCACCTTCGATAGGTTCCATGGATTCCTGGGGCTCCCCGTCGAGTTCGAGCCGGAGGTGCCACGGCGTGCTCCCAGCGCCAGGTCTGTCCCTCATGTCCATCAGCTTTCAGAGGTTCCATTGCGTTCAACATTGGATCCTATTTGAATTTGATTTTTTTCTGATGTAAAAAAAATATTACTTTTTCTTCTGTGGATACAGCGGTGGTAATTCGATTTCACTGTTCACATAGATTTAGGAGCATAGCACAAAATGATGTTGCCTTCAGCCTTCAAACTCGGTTCAATAAAATTTCAGTACTAACATTTGAATTTCAGATGGCATTGCTGTTTTCGTGTTATTGTTTCAGTTTAAATCAGGTTTAAAAAAAATGATATCCTGTCTGCATTTCAACCTCCTTGGCTCTTGATGCTTTGATCTGAGATGTTGCAGGAAGGCAGATTTATTTTTTAGAGGAATCTAGGAAACCAGAATTTGAATTCCAATTAAGTTTTTTTTTCTACCAAATTCAATTAAGTTACTCATAGGCTCATAGTTTACTCTGATTTTGGTGTGGTAGAAATGCACTACGTCGTGCGCTGGACCACCATTCTGGAAAGAAATGATTTTTGCTACATTTTCGTCATGTTCTGTTAAATAATTGGTCAATCATGTTTGATGTACTGTTATTTAGTTCTGTTGACTGAGCTAGGGACAGAAATCAGCTTGCACATCATCAATTATTAGGGAGATCGAAAGCATCTCGGAATTCCATGATTTACTAATAAGATATGGATAGGTTGTCATGATTTGACAATTTACCCCTATATAGTTGCAAATTTCTCCCTTTGTATCACTTACGAAAATCTCCTTGAGATGAATTGGTTATTAGAGGTGGATGTCAACCCACTGATCAGTGTTCGGTTCAGGACCTTCTACTCATAAGTCCTAGGTTGGACGGCCATTACCCTAGTGGAGTTTTTTTTTCCCTCTCTGTTAGCATTAGTTTGTCCTTGTTTGTTTGTGCTCCTAGATTTTTACTTGAAATATTGATTCTGCTTCCCGACTTATGTTAGGAACGGAGCATTAAGTGAATCAGAAGTACATATTCTTGTATCTTCTATCCTTCTGGGAGTTCCAAGATGTCGGTTTTCAGTACTAGGCAATAAAGAACAGATAGAAGGAAACTATGTCAGAGTTCCTACTTTTTAGAAGGATGGGAGCCTAGCGCCTCCAAAAGAAGATAAAGTGGCACAAACACCTAAGCCCAATCTTCAAACTCAAGGATTAGGATCAATAAAAATCAATCAATAATTGGAGATGGACAGATTGTCTTAAATGTACAGTATTTTTGAAAATAAAAACGAAAGAAAGTTTTTTTTTTGCTCCGAAAA
>BCLG01006052.1:0-20613 GCA_001602295.1 Zoysia matrella | reverse complement strand
AAATTTTACAGGTACTTTGTAATTACTCAAAAAAATTGAATTACTCCATCTATCTTTAAATTATTAACATGACTTCTAACATATAATTTGATCATTCGTCTTATTTAAAAAAATTATTCAAATATAAAACTTTTGTTATTATTTGCTTTATTGTCAGTAGTATTTAAAATATGACTAATAATTTTACACATTGAAACAACTTTTTTTTAATAAAACGAATGATTAAAATTGATGTTAAAAATCAATAATGCAATAATTTAAAAACAAGGGTAGTAAATTTAACCCTCACCGGCACCCATTTGCATCCTTAAAGCTCCGTGCCATGGTAACTTGTTGAGTAACGATAATAGGCAAAGTAAGGACACACTTTTTTAAGTACGGTGCATAGAACATTTCGCATTAAGAGAGAAGCAGAATTCGACCTTACAAAAGAGAAACCACGACCAAAGCCAACTTGGCTCGTCTTCAAGTAGCTATACAATAAGAAACTCGCGACTAGACACTACAATAGACACAACAAAAGACCCTAGCATACAACACTAGACGTGGAGTGCAAAGAGACAAGGCACCAAAACACCGCATCATTCCTTCTGATGGCAAGGGAGGACCTCTACAACGCCGCTAAGGAGGTTACGGTGCCCACAGGCGTCGTTGCTGTTGACCCGGCACATCGCTGGAGAAGGCTCACGCCCTGTCCTTGCATCCCCTTGTTGCAAACAAGCCCATGACCTCAACAGCATCTCTAGAGAGGTTACAACGCCCACAAGCGTCGCCGCTGTAGACCCGACACATCGCAGAAGAAGACTTTTGTCCGGTCCTTGCAACCTCATGCTGCAAACAAGCCCAGTGAAAGCAAAGTTCTTGAGGAGAAAAACAGTGAACTAATGAAGCAGGGCGTAAAGGCGAAACAACGAAGGAACAATGATACAACCAATGACCAACATGCCGCAGCAACTCTGGAGTTGCACGATGACGATGTCCTGAAGGAACACGCCGGAGACCGAATGGAGTGCATCGGTGAAAGACGTAGAGAGACGACCCCAACTTCTTGACCATGACCAAAATCAGCAGCTCCATCCACGCGCTCCAGGGTTGCAGCCAAGCCCATCCTGCCGAGGCCCTGCCTCACTGTCACTGCGTGCCGGCCTCTAGAACCAGAGCCCCAAATTAAGGACACGTTGGAACAACGCGAGGCGGCGTCAGCGCGCATGAGCAAGTGGTATGTGGAGGATGTACGAAGACGCTGCTAGAGACTCGTGTGTTACGTTTACGGACTGAGGTATCCACGCGCTGGGCAAGTATAAATGGATCAATATGGATCAGAAGATCACCTGTCAGTGTTCTTCCATAAACGTGTTAGTACATTACAGGCATGCCTTCTCTGTTACTCTGTAGCTTATAACAATTTACATACGAACTTGTACTCTATACAATCCTCAGTGATAACCTATGTACTCCACTATTTTTGAAAGAAAAAAAGATAAAAATCTTCATGTACGTCACCAGCTTGATTAATCGATGGAGTGTTGGCGAGGGGTAATTACACTGCAAAGAACATACACGACCCATCTCCACACCTCCATCGGCTGGCCTCTCTCGTCCGGAGCCACGGCGGCACGGCCCGTCATCCATTCCGCGCGCGCGTTGGTCATCAGGCAATCGTTCAGGCGACGAAGCCGAGGAAGCTGCACACATGAAGATGAGATGAGGAACAAACAAGCAAGCCCGATGTAAGATCAGATCACGCAACAAGGGCACGTAACGTAGCCTTGCGTGCAGTCCACGGCTGCGACACGCACAGTGGTGCAGGGACTCGCGTCGTGACGGCAGGAGCAATCGAGACCGGCCGGTAGTCACCAGCTCGTCCGCTCGACGGCTCGTCGAACCTGATGGGAGCAAAAGGGGACGCGAACCTGACGGGGCGAGCGACGGCGTGGCGCGGCGCGGCGCGAAGAGCGCGCGGAGGAAGAAGCTAGCGCCGTGGAGGAGCACCACCACGCCGCCGCACCCGAACAGCAGGAGCTCCAGCATCCCCGACGCTTTTCCTTCGCCTGACACGCTCTGTCTTTCTCCTGCCTTCTCCCTGCTCCGGCTCTCCTGAGCGGAGAGGGGACTGCTGCCTGCTGGTGCTGGGTTTGTTGGGAAGCTGAGATGGTGCTCGGCGCGGTTGACTGTTCCTTGGAAGCAAAGCCAAAGCAGTTCCGGGTCGCGGAGAAGGGTTTCTTCTCGCGGCGTCCCTGTTCCTGCGTGCCGAAAGGGTGGGGATAATCAAGTACGAGAACGACAGGGATGTGGAGAACGCTTCTCCTTGCCTTCTTGCCGGGCTGGCTCCGATGCCGCCTGCTGCTGTCGTTGTCGCAGATCTATTCGCCGTGTTTCTATCCCGTTGTTTTAATCTTGACGGGCCGGCGCCATGGATAGAAACAGGGGAGGACGGAACGGCTGTGGATAGGAATGGCAGGTCGGAGCCGACAGATAGTTAAAATCGGAGAAATGCTTTATTACAAACAGATCTTATAAATTAATTACAAATTATTTTTATGAGCAGTGAATTTAACATATACAAAACAATTTCTTTTGTAAGTAATGCATATGTAGTTTATAGAATTTTATTTATAGATGTAGCATTGCTCGTTAAATCGTGATCCAGTCATTAGATTAGATCATGCCCTGACGAGTACGGAGTACCTGCGTTTCTCATGTGAACCATAAAATTTTCTACTACTGCATGTTTCTCAGGTGAACCATGAAATTTTCTATCCATTCTGTACAAAAAATAATACATACTGGCTCTAGAAGAAATATCAATTGTTGGCGGCTAGCTGGGCTGCATCTTGGCGACTGTCGTCAATTTCTATGGAAACAGAGTATTTTTCACTCGTTGAAAATTTCATTCAAGCGGCACCGGTAGATAGCAGGATACATAAGACCTTCCGAATCCCAATAATTTGATGAGAGACAAGGAAAAAAGACATTGGTGCGGATCGAATTTTTTTTCACCCATGGGTAACCCATTAAACCTCCAAACCCATCAACTTCACAGCCCAGCCCATTACAAACCCAGCACCTGGCTCCTGCACGAAATGATTTGTCTCCGTTGGTTCTGCGGCACGGCCGGCTAGGTAGGCGACGGCACCATCCTCGACTCGGGACCGAGCCTCACGGGACTCGCCACCCCTGCGTCCCCGTTTGACTACTGGTGCAACTGGACGGTCCAAGATTGCAACAAAGTATACTCCCTTTGTTTTTAAAAATAATATTATCATTTATTTTAAATCTTAACTTTAATTATTTATTTTATTCAAAAAATTAGTTTAAATATGTAAAATTCTAAACTCTATTTCAAATGCATTTAATGATAAAGCAAATTATAATAAAATATATGAAATTTATTATAATTTTTTTGAGTAAAACGAATGATCAATATTGAATTTTAAAATCAACGACGACATCAATTTAAAAACAGAGAGAGTACAATTTAGCAACATGGTTTACAATTCCTAAAACAGAGGTCAAAAGTACTGAAAATTATTTCAACGACTGATAACACTGTTGACTCAGAGCAACCAAACCCCATAATTCCTAAAGTGAATTTATTTTTTTTTTTGACAATGGGATACACCCTTATTTCATTACTTTCATAACAGAACAAAGTATTACAGATAAAACCATTACATGCTGACACAAGGAACTAGAAATAGAAAGACCAGGGACAACATGTCAAACAGGGACCACACAAAAGGAAGTTTGCCGTGACTCCAAATAACCGAGCAAGTACGCAACTACAGTGAGGAAACCAATCCCCCAGATCGCAAACTACTGTTGCTAGGTTAGGAATTTTTAGAATTGTTTTGCATGTTAACTTCATCTGTTGCCATTATCAAGAAAAAAAAGAAAGAAAGCTGTTGATGTGTTCCTCACATATAGCATGTGTCTTTGCATCAAGCTGTAAAAGCCTTTCGTTTTCAATTATTTGGGGATCATCACAAATCTCACACCCAGTCTGTACCAGAGCTGTTCTTTATTTGAGGAACTGTGTTGCTAGCATAAATTTTGAGAAAATGGTAGTGCTATTTTTGACTGTCTAATAGGTGTGATTAAAAGTTTACATAAAAAACAGTGTTGCTTGAGTTAGGAGCAGGTAATAGTACAACTTAGCCTCCTGGCAAAAGAAAAGAAGGAAAAAAAAAACAAGTTAGCTAACATGGGCTAACCTCTGGTTTGCACCTGTGCATTACGTCCCCGGCCGGTGCTACGAAACAGGAAAGATCGTTCAAAGCCCGGTCGCTGGAGACAAGACTGTTAAACTGAAATCAGCCCCTGGTTGAAGGACAATTAGAGGAGCTGTCAGCCCAACACTGGCTGGTATCCAGGTGCCGGCCCAAGAACAAATAAGCTTGAAAAAGGAGTCAGATCGCTTCTAAGTACTATGATCTATGTCATGTCAATCACTGGTAGCGTTTTCTGAAAAAGAAGTCAGATTGCTGGTCAATATTGATATCATTACAGTGAAACATAACCTTCAGGGACGCGTAATCTGTCCGCAATCCAGCACTGCGCATCCGTTCAATACTTAGGTTTCGTTTGAATCTAAGAGGATAGTAGAATCTAGATTATGAAATCTTGAATTCTACTGTCTGAATTCTAGGATTCAAAATCCTATTTACTCATGTAAGAAAACGAGAGAGAACCAGGGACTTTTGTTGCCGATCTCCGCTCCTCGTGATGAACCCGCCCCCCACAGACAACCTGCTGCGAAGTCCATCCAAGCGCACCAACCGTCGCAAGTACGGACGGTCAACTCCACAAAAGTAGAAAACCCTGCGCTCCCAGATCGGCCACGGGGGTCAGAGCTCTGGGCCAGAGATGACCGTGCCGCTGTCTTTGGTCTGGTCCGGTCCGGGGCACGAGCGCCCACCCACACGGCGGGCGACTGGGGGCGGCATTGCAGAGCAGAGCACGTCACATGGCGCCCGCAGAGCGTGGCCGCGGCATCGAGCGGATGGATGGAGAGAGAGGGCGCCTCGATCGATCTCGATCGATCTCTCTGCCACCGCCCCGGCGGCCCCTACACAGAACACAGCCTACCGTGCGCGAGCGAGACCGTTACGACGAAAGTCTCCTAGGTTTCTGTTCGCGCCAGTGCTCCCGCGACCCGCCCGTCCGTATCGCAGGGCGCGGAGTCCGCGGAGTTAGAAGTTACTATAGCACACATGGGTCCTGCTTCCTGCAGCTGATGCCTGCCGTTGCTATACACTTGCTACTCCCAGCTCTGTGACGGCGTGGGCGCTCGCACTGCCACGCAGTCCTGCTACGGGTATTTCCAGCCAGCTGCCGTCGTCTGGGACTTGGGCACCTGCGTCCGCGCGGAGATTAGCTAACACCTGCGAGCAGGTCAAACGGGGGGGTGTTGCGGAGCAGTGCCGAGCCCCAGGCCGTCCCATCTCCGGTTGTGATGGATGGGGGTGGGGGTGTCTGTCAGCTGGCCGTGGACGCGCCCTGTGGAAGGGCAGAGGCCGCGATCGCCGTTCCCTGCTGCGGCTGCATCCTTTCCGCGGGACTACAGCGCGCGCCTTGTTTTGGGCAAGTTCGCACCAATCCCAAGCAAGGAGCGAGTCGAACGGTCCTCGGCAATGGCATGGTGCTCCGGCCAGTACGCGCCAGGGATCGCCATCATCTGTCTTGGAACGGAGCGAGGAAGACGGCCCCTGTTTCACCGGATCACGAGGTCCCTTCCCCTTGCTCGGCTCCTCGTCCGCATCCTGTGCCTAAACCACATATACAAACTTAACACATGAATTTCGTGCTGTCTTTTGTGTCTACAGAACTCCTAGTCCTCTCAACTAGTGCCTCACAAGCAGGATATATACGAACGTGACGACTGATGAACAATAACAAAACATATCTATAAGGGTCCGTTTGGATGCTTGAATTAGATTCATTCTAATAATTACAATTTAAACATAAATTAATTAAGTTAATATAGATGTATATAAAATATATTTGTATATTTCTATTAGATATACAAAGAACATATTTATATGTTACATTTCTATTATAGAGAAATGGGTTGAAGAGTGTGCTATAAATTAGAGAATAGAATTATAGCACAATGATCTATAAAATTCATTTTCATCTCACACCTTTATGAATTTGAGATAGATTTATTTGTGAGTTTGAGAAAGTTATGTAATATCAAATTTTCTAATACATTACGTAGATTTCAATTCTTTTAAAATGAAAGGATCCAAATGACATATAATAAAAAACATTTGGTCTACAAAAGAAGTTACCATGTAAGTTATGTCCCAAGGGCCATAAAGTACCACGCCTTTTTCATTAAAAAAGTGCCACATTAATGGAAGAAAGAAAATAAAAAGAAAAAACCACTCCGTATTTCGAAATATAGTCCAAATGTTTTAAAATTACTCACCATCATCATTATGAAAATAGTTATAAATACCCACAAGAGTTTATAAATTACCAAACTATCTTGATTGTAGAAAAAACAATGACCAGAAAGTACTAGTGATAGAAAAAATAACAATGATCCAGAAGACAAAAAAGCAGTTAATGAACCATCAAGCACTATCTCCGTTTCTAAATTTTTAACACTTTTAACTTTTTAGATAACATATTAGATCATTCGTCTTATTTAATTCTTTTATAAATATAAAAACAAGTTAGTCATGCTTAAAGTATTTTTTATAATAAAACTAATCACAACAAAAATAAATGATATTTTTATTTTTTTTTTAAATAAAATGGAGAGTCATATTTTTTTTAACACTTTTAACTTTTTAGATAACATGTTAGAAAGTAAAAAAGTCAAAGAATTTAGGAATTGAGGTAGTACGAACACAACTATATTGTCGATACTACTAGCCGTGCAAATATGCTGACCACCGTGCCGATTTTGTAGTTGCCTAACTGGAACTGCCTCTGCGTCACGCAAAGACACGGGCAGCTGCGCTGTGTTGCCCATTGAGCTCTGCGAAGCAGGCAGTTCGGTGCAGTTCGGCGTCGAAGCGCGGAAATCGCCGGCTCGTCGAGAGCTTTTGCTGCTTGAGCACGCGGACCAGGCCTGATTCGACCAGGGGCTACGTAGCGCGCGGATGAGCGACTGACGCTCGGTTCGCGCACAAATGCATGTCCTAGTCACCTAAATCCCGGACCGTTGGTGATCAGTTTCCATTGTCATGTAGATAGAGTAGGAGGAAAGATTTGAGCTGCCTGCAATGGTCCAGTGCACTACCAAGGATGAAAGATACGAATGCGATAAGCAGTAACAAAACTAACTGATACTAGAAAAAAGGTGAAAAAAAGGAGAGCAAATTGGTAGTAACAAAACAAACTGCCCCCCGTATATTCCGCTCCCACTATTCCAAATCCTCATCACGAAAAGGTCTCGTAATCTCCTCACCTCCTTTCTTTTATAACATCCCTAATCGCTCCGCGAGACACCCGCACTTCTCTCTCTTGAAAACTGCTCCACCAGGCCATCACCGCGCTTCCCTCCTCACTCGCACATCAGTACATCCACCACCAACGAACTCGACTCGCCAATGCGCACCACCACCAACACCACAACTCCGGCCCCGCTCCTCGACATGCCGCCATCGAGCGTCGCGAGCGATAATGGCGCGCCTGCCGCGGCGAAGAGGACGAGGAGGGCGCTGCTGCTGTGCGCCAACTACGCCGCGCTGCTCGGCGGCTCGGTGGCGTCCAGCCTGCTCTCCCGGTTCTACTTCGCGCACGGCGGGCACGACCGGTGGGTGGCCACGCTGGTGCAGTCGGTCGGGTTCCCGGTCCTGCTCCTGCCCGTCTACGCCGCGCGGCGGCAGGCCGGGCAACCGCGACCGTTCGCGTGGTTCACGCGGCGGCTGTTCGCCGCGTGCCTGGTCATCGGCGTGCTCATGGGGGTCAACAACCTGCTCTTCTCATGCAGCTCGTCGCTCCTGCCGGTGTCCACCTCGTCGCTGCTGCTGTCCACGCAGCTGGCGTTCACGCTCGTGCTCGCCGCCGTCATCGTGCGCCACCCGCTCACCTTCTCCAACCTCAATGCCGTCGTGCTCCTCACGCTCAGCTCCGTGCTGCTCGCGCTCCGGTCGTCCGACTCGGGCGAGCGCCCCGACGGCGGGAGCAGGGCGAGGTACTTCGCGGGATTCGCCGTCACGCTCGGCGCGGCGGGCCTCTTCGCCGCGTACCTGCCGGTGATGGAGCTGGTGTACCGCAGGGCCGTGTCCGGTGGGTTCCGCATGGCGGTGGAGGTTCAGGTGATCATGCAGGCCGCGGCGACCGCGCTGGCCATGGCCGGCATGGCCGCGGCCGGCGGCTGGCGGCAGGAGATGGCGCGGTGGGACCTCTCGCAGGGCGCCTACTGGGCTGTGGTAGTGGCGCTGGTGGTTACGTGGCAGGCCTGCTTCATGGGCACCGCGGGGATGGTGTACCTCACGTCGTCGCTCCACAGCGGCGTGTGCATGACCGCCGTGCTGACCGCCAACGTGATCGGCGGCGTGCTCGTGTTCCACGATCCGTTCGGCTCGGAGAAGGCCGTTGCCACGGTGCTCTGCGTGTGGGGGTTCTCCTCCTACTTGTACGGCGAGTACAGCACGCAGCAGAAGGCGCCGGAAGGCGACGGCAAGGTGGCCGCCGCGTCCAACGGAGGCGACGCGCACAAGGGCGTTACAGACGGTGGCGCGGGAGGAGGAGGCGGCGGCGGTACTGTTGAAACCGTTTGACCAGGCCCTCTTCTCTTTTTTCTTATTCCTGGGTAACACAAATGTTCACAAGGGTCCATGATCCATGGGCTAGCTAGCTAGCTGCGAGGTGCATGGCACAAAACTAGGCAGCATGGCACAAGACACAAATGTTGTGTAAAAAGAAGTGTAGAACAGTCAGTCCTCAAAGTCCATGGGAGAGATGGGTCGGTGGTTGTGGTTTCGTGGTGACTTGTTTGTAAGGATTAAGGTTCACTACAACTGTGGATGGATGGAGTAGTAGGCTACATGAAAATTACTGATCGTACTGTGCAGCGTAGCCTATGTTCATAAACTTTGTCGAACAAGAACGTTCTTGGAATTTTGCCAGCTTTATGGTTCGATTATTAGGAGTACTAAGTGCTGAAGTACAACTTCGTCTCGGTCTAACTGTATATACCAGGTGCCTGAATAGTTTTTCTCGCAGAACAATAATTTATACCCATGCGTTGCTGTCATTTTTGTGGATGTCGAGATGATTGATCGCTGTTGGGGTGATGTTAGCTTATCAACTACCCCCTCAATTTTTAAGCTGTCCTAACGACAACAATTTGAGAGAGAGTCAGTACCACATAGTATTCAAATCATCTTTGATATGTAATGCTTCTAGCCAGTGCTACAATTTCGTGACACGAATAATTTGTGTGTCATGCAATTTACTCAAACACGATGTTATGCATAAAGCAGACAGTTCATTGCATAGAAAATGGAAGTTTCATACTTCCATGCTTAGAAAAATACGGTTGGAAAACTGTAACACGAGTGATTCTGCAGAAATTGATCAATCTTTTCGGCAAATAATGCTGCAAGATAGATTCATATCACCTTGTTAATTATGTACCATGCGCTTGACATAAGTGTACGTGTATCACTGTTCAGGTGGATTGATTTGATTGCATGCCATCCAAGTGTAAAATACCAGGCTCAGTGTTTGTCCAACTCCGCATTAGAAAATGGGGGTCGATCGGGTGATCGAAGAAAGGGATATGCAAGTTGGGTGTCCGAGGGGTAATAATCGTTCTCAAAATTAAGTCCACACAACTTGAGCTAGGTGGACTACAAAGTGGCGATACAGTTAACACTTTACTCGCTCGGCAGTCGCTGAATGGAAAAGCAGGAGCAACGCAAAAGGAGAGAGCACAAAAGGGCCATCAAGTGAAGCTGACATCCGCCAATAACTGATGTTACAGCCGCAACAATATGGAAACGCACGAACCTGTGGGTTTTTCTAATTGCAAGTTTGCAACTGAGTGAATCGGTGATCGTGAAGTGCGTTTATGTGCTAATCAAGCATCAAGGTAAGGCTCTACGTGGGCATTGCTTAGCTGAGGTTACATCTTTAAAGATGGTCTAGGGGAAGTACTAGTAATTAGCTAGATATGGTAAAGGAGTGATGTATGGCTTTAGCTCCAAATTATTATTGAGCTGAAAGAGAATGGCATGTAGTGTGGCTGTGTGGGTGGGAAGGTATATAGCTAGGTGGTTATGATGTTTGCGTTTCATTATTTTAGGGCTAATCAAGTGACAGCAATGTTATAAATAAATCTCTGACAGTTATAATAGCATAAACTTCTGCATGAGACGTGTGCATCATGGTGCTATAACGGTTGAGTTCCATAGTTTTATGTAAGGTTAATCTCCCTATGCTGAACTAAGAATGAACATGCATTTTTTTTCAAAAAAAAAGGGAAACATAATATGGACTTCAAAAGAACTAAAATTTTTGTAAATTTTAATATTATTAAGTTGTCATAAATTCCTTTGTGATCCACGTGAAATTCTTGCATTCTAATAAGACCTATGATTGGAGTGCAATATTAGGGCACGCCATAGAGACATCACTTGTTCAGATGCTTCTGCTGGTAGCACGGAGATATGTGCGCACGTATGGCGCTAGACAATGATTTAGCCACACGATATGTGCCACACAGGCCATGAAAACAGGCTAAAAGCCAAGTGTAGGGACGAAATTAATTTATCGATAAGAATTGGGCAGCCCTCTGACGTCAAAACAAAGGGCCGACTCACTTTGCATTTGTGGGGAGAAAGAGAGAGAGAGAGAGAGAGAGCACTTGGATTGGGTGTGTGTTAGTGGAGGGACCATCACCGCAGCACCAGGTCTTATATAGCATTGACAAAATTTAGCTGACGTTTCTATGACACATGAGCTGATTGGTGCCTGGCCGAATCAGGGAAAAGGTTGCAATTTGTGAGAATTTTGGATTTTACACGCCCATGTTGCCCAAGAAAGGAGTATGTTCGGTTTGTGCCCAAGTATACCTTGCTATAATTTGTCATAGCCAACTTGAGGGCAATCCAGTGAAAACAAAAGTGTCTGAGCTGTTACCTTACTAATTTCTTTGCATTCTTCTTTGATCCCTAATTTAAGCTAAACACTCCCTCCTGTTTAAAATTGTGGATACCAACCAGTCTAATTTGAACTAACCGATGTCAACAACGGTGTCCTGCAGATTTGTCAACGTCTGATACGAGAAGAGCTCGAGGGTTATCTATATCTATCCATCGTGGGAAATCGGGGAGTTGCCGTCGCCTAGGAGGAGGGCCCAACACAGCGTGCACTTGGCACTAGTCAGAGCACTTATCCTCCTGTTCCTGAATAGTGCATACACGTTGGAGTGGGTCGATGGCTGAAAGCAAAATGTACCTTGCTAGCTAGCAACAGGACTTGAGCTTGCCAACATCGTCTCCAGCCCATGGTATAGTATAGCCTGTCTACTCTGCAAATGTCTTAGACACCAATCAGCCATATGCCAACAAAAGGAAGAGAAACGACGTACTAATGCCCTTTGTTGTGTCTTGTGACCACGGCTGATCGATCAAATAATTTAACGAGGATCTATGTAATGAAAAAGGTTCAACATGTTTAAATTGCTTGAAATTAAACAGAAAGGAATGATGTCATAAGTGGAAAAATGGATCATTTCAAAAGGTGACAATTCGTTCATAAGGAAAATCGTCTTATGCTACATGAGCAGGTCGATTGGCCCTGTGTGTGTTGGCATCTCCCTCTTTCTCCCACGTCGCTGTCGAATCTCTCAAATCCAATGGCAGTCTGAATGGATGTTAACCTAACACAGAAGTCAACCGCATGATCATGAAGCAAAATGTGTGTCCTTTCAATCAAAGAACTTTGGAAAATGCCTACATACTAGTTTTTCTTATGTTTTTATTCACAAAAAAAAAGTTATGGATGTTCTGTAAAAGTAATCATGCTTTAGGTGAAGGTGACTGCAATGGTCGAGATTAGGTCTCTTGGTTAGTATCAAGAGAGTGTGATCAACGACGGTTCGGAGGAACAAATTAATATGCATGCCTCCATAAACCACAAATAAATGATATATCATCTAAAGAACTCGTTAGCAATCTTTATTGACGTGTTTGATGCCCAAAAAATGAAAAAATTACAGGAGTGAGATCTCTCTCTATGCAGTTCCCCTTCATCGATAATAGGAGGTCTCTTGTTCGTACTCCCTAGTCTTAACCAACAGCTTTAGTCTTACCATTACCAACTATACGTACCAATCGTACTGCAACTTCAGTTTAATACGTACACATAGTGCTGGCACTTACGTACACTGCGCGTGTAGAACAGCTATATATGACGACATGATCCATGAGCATCGATCCTGATATTTGTATCTACTACTAGTGGATGTCGACGCGGCGTTGATCGAGCTAGCTGAGACGGCGAGTCACTCGATCGATCACCCCCCGCGCAATTCCCCGCTGATAGGACCGGCCGCGCGCGCACGCCGCGACAGCGCCACATCCCATAAACTTCTCTCCCAACCACCGTGCGCTCGGCTCACCTGCTGCCTGGCTCCTTCGCTGAGGCTAACACCGAGGCCCCTTTCCGCCCGCCAGACTCGTCGTATCCACCGTGCAGATCGATCGTCGCACACTCGCACGACGCCAGGCCGAGTTAACGAAGGAGACGACGGAGAAACTGTCACTGATTGGATGCGTAGCCCGTTCTTAATTTCGAGCTGATTGGATGACGCGGTGGTGGCGCGTTACGGTATCAGCGCGGATTGGTGCGGTGGCGGCAACTGGGTGAAGGCGTCGCCCGATCAACAGCCAACTTGCGATACTTATTTTGAGACTTTGAGACGGAGGAAGTATTTTAATAACTGAGGAGAGGACGAGAGCTAAGGTTTTCTCAGCAACTTCTAGAACGTAAGGACAGGAACATTCTTTTCAGTCAGTTTCGACTGCACTATGTCTTATGCCACCCATTGATGAGTGAAGATTTGTTGGAATATCGGTAGCCAAATGTGCTCCGACCATGAAGCTGAAAACCGCGTAGCTAGCTAGACATAGCACACGCAAGTACACAACAAACAACTCGAAATGGCCACTGGAACCGCACAGAGGCGAAAAGAACACAGGTACGAGCCTTTGCGTGTCGACGTCGCCGGTCACCGGACGATCCAGGCCAAACGGGCATGTTAATTACTTTTCCTTCGGCTGCTTGTTTGGACGAATCTACGATACGATCCATCGCCAACGGATACGGTCTCTCGTTCGTACCACTGTACCAGTAGAATACTGGTCGACACACGCCGCGGCCTGATTACGCGCGCAAACAACGCGGCCACCGGGCGAGGCATCTGTTCCCCGCGAATGCGAGGTGGCCGCGCGGTTGGGAGAAACAATCAGCTAGCGCAGCAACGCGAGGCAATCATGGTGCGCGGGATAAGACGAGCGGTTGCTCACCGAATATTCGCTCTCATCACAGGAACTAATTAAGAGACCAGAGAGAGTTCGTGATCGGCGGGCCAAAAAGGACGACCCGTCGACCCCCTGTGTCGTCGACGCGCGGATCAGGGCACGGCGCCCACCGAATCAGCAATTTGGGGGGCTAAAATACGTGATCTGAAGCATAATGTAATGGGGCGATGACGAGTTGAGAATCGTGTGCGCTGGGAGCCAGCGGAGGGGGGTGAAGTTCAACAAAGCCGCGCGCTACGCGCGTGTGATACGAATTGTACGAAAGCAATTGGGGCAAATCCTATCCGCAATTGCTTTCCGGATAGGGTTACCGGCTACTGCTAGCCAGCTTGGTCGAACGGATGGCGAACGCAAGAACACAGTTTTATGCCAGGTGATCGATTGACACCTAGGGGTCGACTGTGTAGTGTACACTTAATCTTATCATGCCTATGGATGTAGTTCTTGGTTGCTCTTGGATTGTTATCGCCGTTTAAGTTCTGCACTTCTGGTGAGCATTCACGTAGGGCATGATTGGTTGTCAGTCTGTGGCTCAGTTCTTCAGCACCTAGCCTTCGCGAGCCTGTAGCTGGCGAGCCAGGCTCGAAAAAAAACGAGTTTTATTCTCGTATCCGACTGGCTGAGCGCGGATTTTTACACGAAAACATGCGAGACAGTCGAGTCATCTAGACAATCAATGTAACGACCGGGTTTTTATCGATAAGTCCCGATCTCTCGTGATATTGCCAATCTCAAGAGTTTGGCAATCACGATATCACAAGCGATGAATCAAAAAACCATATCAAAAATATTAAACAAGAAACAAATTAAAAAAATAGTAGATCAGAGTGAAATTATTTAAATAAAATCCTCCAAAGGGGTCCCATCGGCACGCAGGCCAGAAATATCTCAGAGCAGATATATCTCTTTCGTGAATCCAACAAAATCAACAGCGGAAGCATCAACATGACAACGGTAGCGAACCTCCTCCACACAGGCTAGCTTGAGCGCAGGAGCGAACGTCACGGACCGTCAGAGACGTAGCCGAAGTCAAAGCTGAGAGTATCCTCTGAAAACAACAAATTAGAAAGCCGTGAGTACGAATACTCAGCAAACCGCGTACTACCTAACAACAATATATGCATGCAAATGGTTTCAAGGGTAAAGGCATGGCTCAAGTGCTAAATGCAAGTTTAAAACATTTATTTTATTTAAAGATGCAAGAAAGCTTTATTTTAAAACTTGTCAAATTTTATTATCTTGCCCCGCAGAGATCTCCGTTATCTCGGACGGGGGTTTATTTTAATACCGATGTAATCTCCATACTCGGCCACAGCTCAAAGGCCGGACTCAAAAACATTTTGAAAAAGGAGAGGAGAAAGAAAAACAAAACTACTCAACGAGGAGCACAACTCAGGGGTGTCCTTCAAAAGGACGTGACAATGTGCATCGACTAAAACTCTGCAGAGGTTATGCACCTGGACCCACAGGATGCGTCATCGAAAACTACCGTCGTAGTCCCGACAAACACACAAGACCCGTCCACAAGCTTTAACTGGCGTCATCCGTCCTCTAGGATAGGGATCTCAAAAGCCTACGCAATCGGGTCCTGAAGTTGTGAAGAGCCTACCACTGATCAGGTGGGATATCTCGATCTCATGTGGAGAGTCAAAGCTCTACACCACACTAACACTACACCGCTAACCCATAGGTAAACAACCAGTCTCGGCAAGCTTCAAGATCAAGCCAACTGCCCATACAAGATAACGTGGTGTGCATGGTTGTCAACTGAGCATACAAGACTCGAAGGACTCGGTCCTTAATTGTCGGGGCATGCCATCTCTCCAACCACAACTCCAACAACCAACAAACTCGCTGTCAAGGCCGAAGCCTCTAGTGTACCCGCCACAGGTACTCTTATAGGGACTTTCCGAAAGTCCCTCAGCTCCTCAAACTCCCTCCTGCCCCCGCTAAATAGTTATGTATAGTTATTTGTAATACTCACACATTTGAAGCACAGTTCCAAAAGCATTTAACACAAATTCCATTTTATAGTGATAGGTGTGAGATGAAAAATAAATGTGACTAAGCATGGCTAAGCATAAAAGTAAAACAAATGTACTAAAGCAGTCTTAGGGTTGATATTTGTGAAACAGTAAACAGGCACGGCTTAGGAATGTTGCTAGCACATTTTAAAATAGTTGGCATGTAAATTAAGGTTGCAAACAAAACATGCAGTTTAAAATGCTGGGAACAAAGTGATCAAGGAACGCGGCTTGCCTGGCAACTCGGGATCAAAGTCGGGATCCGTCGAACTGATCGGGCTCGCAGAACTCCTCCTCAGGGACAGCAGCTAATCACACACGAACAACAGGGATTAGACACTAATTACACGACAAAGAATAGAACCGGAATTAAATCTAAATCGAAATTACTAGACTAAACGTGCGCAAAATGTTTCCCAGAACAACCCTACACGACAAACGCGACGAGACAATTCAACGGAACAATTTCGGGATTAATCGGAGATCTAACAGGATTTCCGAAAATTGTAGACAATCGAGATCACAAGGATATAAATTAATTGCAGAATAATTAATCACAGATTAAAATAGCAATTAATTTAACAATTAATCGGAAAGGAAAAGGAATTAAGAGAGGGGAAAAATTGTTCTCACCGGGATCTGAAATTCGGAGACGAAATCGGAGATCGGAGACCCGTGCTGGAATTCGGAGATCGGAACCGGTGCGAAAATCGGAGAAAATTGACACGGTACTACACTGGTTGGAGGACCAAAACTGGAACAGTGCAAAAATTATTAGCTCTGCCCACACAATGACGCAGCAAAACATGGAGAGAGAGAGAGAGAGATCGGTTCTCACCGGCGCAGAAAAATCACGCGGAGGCAGGCTTGCGGGAGAAATCGACGGAGGGAGGCTTCAGTCCCTCAGGTCCACGCGTGGAAGATGAGGACGGAAGCAGCAACAGGCTATTGACCAGAGAAAAACACGCGACGCGGAAAAACAGAGGCAGATGACGATGTGCTTCGGTGTTGACTTGGACCGGAGGACGCTGGGCTTCGACTGACGGCGTCGGGCGATTCGGCGCTGGATCCAGCGGATCGACGCAGCGGCACGAAGATCGGAGTGAACGGCGACGCGCGGCGACGGGAAACGAGGACCGGGCAGAGGCGGTCGAGCGCGCGTGGGGACTCGGCAAACGTCGCGCGAGGACGACTCGGTCCACGGCGTTGGCTGACGCGGACGACTACAGCGCGAGGATCAACGTCGGGCGACGGAGGCCCGGGAACTTGACGCAGGGATCGAAGACGCGTGACGAGGCTTGAACCGGTGGATCGACGCGGGGGTCGAGGTTAGCAGATCGAGGACAGATCGAGGAGAGGCGGCGCGAAGGGGAGCGGTTGCTAGAAAGCCTTGCGGTGGAAGAAAGGAGAAGAGGAAAAATAAAATGAGATAAAAAAATTTGGGGACTAGGGTTAGAGGATATTTATAGGAGAGAATTAGAATGAGAGGTTAGGGATTAATCTGGGATTAATTAATAATCGCGAAATAATTAAAAAGGCTGAAGAGCTTTAATTAGGAGATAATATTTAGAGACCCGACAATTAATTTGAGAAATTCCGGAAAATAATTTTGGTCAAACGTAAAAATTACGCGGACTAAATTATCTCGGCACTGGATCAATTTAGATAAAATGATTGCGGATTGGACGGAAAGAAATTCGGAACGAAGGATTTTGAACGGAACAAAATATTAGAACAGACATTTTAATCGGAACGAAAATTGAGAAAATTATCACTTTATAAATTCAAGAATTCGAAATGTTACAAACAATCACGCGTTTAACGCACGCACGTAACCAAACCGACGACGTTTCAGTAACCAATGATGCGCTAACCGCATCGGAGTAGCCTGCCTGGCGTTATGCCAGGAACCAATCACCCCCGTAATCACGTGGCGGCTCGCGCGCATGACTCAGCACAGCAAGAGCAGAGCATCGCGCTCAGCCCAAACTAAAGCCCAAAAGAAAGGCCCAAACTACCGACTTACTAAGTACCAAAGTCCAAACTGAATACCCAAACCTACTGAATAACTAAAGCCCAACCAAACAGGCTGTCCGCGATTCCTTGTCTCTATTTCTTCCGTTCCCGGGTCGCCGGCCTCTCGCGAACCGTCCCGCGCAGACGCGGCCAGCTAGGCAGCTACAACCGCCGTCCGCCGTCCGCCCACGGCCCACCGCTCTCGCCCTCGCCCACCATGAAGGACCCTTTCGAGGCGGCCTTCCAGGAGCAGGACTCGCCGCCGGACTCGCCGGAGGATGACGCCACCGCCGCCAGTGCGGGCCCCGTGGACGCCGAGGACTATGACGTTGCCGCCTCCTCGCACGCGCCGCAGCGGCCTTGGTCGTCGACCGCGCCCACGGCGTCGATTTCCGCGGCCGCGTCCTGGAAGAAGTTGCAGGTCCACAAGGAGCAGGAGGAGGAGGAGGAGGAGGAGGAGGAGGACCACATGGAGGTCGTCGTCGACAAGCTCCCCTCCAGCACCGGCAACCGCGACGAGCGCAATATGAAGTACGAGCTTGATTTCCCGTTTCGTAGTGTTTCCCTAATAATCGGTAGAGTTCTTTGATTCTGCGTAATCCTGACTGCTTTCTGAGTTTAATTTACGTGCGTTTGTTGAATCAACATGTCACCGACCCTAACTTTGCATATATTGAGCGCAGAAGCACTGGGACTGATTACATGTAACAAAACTAAAATCAATATGTGGATTGTGGTTGATTGTCCATTAATGCCCCCCTAATATTTTTTATAGTTAGCGTTGGATACGGTTGTTTGTGTGATAATCTTTGAATTGAAGTTTTTCTCCCGTCATTTTCTACATAGTGACAGTCTGTGGGAACAGAAGTTCGTTTTCACTTGGAGCCCTCGTAATTACCAATTACAGAACAATTTGTGTTTCATTACTTATATGGAATTGAAATGTTGTGTCAATGCTAAGAAAATCTCTATGTTTTAACTGCTTCCTTTGTCAGTGCTATACTGTCCCAATTTACCCCAGAACAGCTGAACCGGTTCGAAGCATTCCGGAGATCTGGATTCCAGAAATCCAGCATGAGAAGGGTATGATAGATCATTTATTCACTTTCATACTGAAATTAGCTTATGTAATTAGATGATCTGGTCTAATTTATGATCCAATTCGTGTCTCAATATTTCACAATGTTGGTGAAAATGTGCTTATATATTGGATATATCTATCTTCTTGAATGTGCTGTTAACATCAGTTCATATATTTGTGATCTGCTAAAGCAAATATGATAGATGCCTTACAGATAGATGAATAGAACCTTGAGAAATTTATGATGGTACCTATTAGTAGGTAGGATAGAGGGCATGCTGGTAATGTCGTTTGAACTTGTCTTCATGTATCAAACTGTTACAGAACAGTCTGGTTGGGTTTATTTTAGAGCTGATCAACTATTTTTGTGTGCTTGCAGATATTGGCAAGCATCACTGGAAATCAAAATATGTCTATGCAAACAACAATTGTGGTGTCAGGAATAGCAAAAATTTTAGTTGGTGAGCTAACTGAAACAGGCAAGTTCAGAATACTTAATTTGTTCCTCAGTAATTCTACCTGTTGTGACATTGATCTATGAAATGATATCTGAATATGAAAATCTTATGTCGAACATTAATCTTAATCAAAAGTCAGCACAGATCTTTGTTTTTTTCACCTTCCTTTAGACTCCCTATTCAAAAGTGCATTTTCACCTTCCACCTCACTGTGTAATATGTAATTCTTTTCTTACTAGTAGAAGAATTTGCATGTACGGCTTATTATTCAACTCATGGATGTTCTCGTTTACAAAATTTGATAGGGTGGCTTCCATGAGTATTATTTTGTCTTACTAGTTTGATTGGATGTATTGCAGCCAGAATAGTTATGACTGAGAGGAAGGATTCTGGACCCATCAGGCCTTGCCACATTAGGGAAGCATACAGAAGACTGAAGCTTGAAGGGAAGATCCCACGTCGATCTGTTCCCAGGCTCTTTCGTTAGAATTGAAGCATATCAGTTGGCATCAGTCAGGACGTATTATATATGGATAGATATGTGAGCTTCCACCGTTCATTTGTAGGCAGTTAACAGAAAATAGAGAACAATTTTGTCTTCATGCTCAGGTATCGTGATACGTATCATGCAAAATGCTGTGTATAAAGTGAACCGTCTGTGGTGAGGCATTGCTTGGGCTTTTTAACAAGTTGTATCACGTTGTGTAACTGGGTTCGCTAGTTCTAATTTGCATGTACAGATGTACTTAGGTGTTTCATCCGTTTCATATTGCCTGGGCAGTAGCGATTCAAGTTTTTGAATCCCGCTTGTTCCTGTCAAGTACGTTTCTTATTTTGATTTTCACGTGAGTTTATCAGCATTTGCTTGTTCAGCTGCTTTGCGAATGGATTCCCAAGGGACCAGTATAAAAACTGGTGCAAAGGCTTACCAACATTGACTGAACATTAGAATAGGTGCGTTTTAAGATTTCTTCGCGGACACCCAAGATCAGATATTCACATCATATCAGACACGATTTCTTCACTGAGATCGTGCTCCATAATGCGAAGCGTGGCCAGCAGCACTGATGAACAACACACGAGACCGCAGACACCTGCACGATCTGAGTTGAGACGCCTTTTCCGTTTTAATTCATAAGATGTTTTTGAACTTTAATTAAAATCAAGACGGGATGGAGTGCTTTGGAGCAGCATAACGACATCTAATCAATCTCCAGCCTAGAGCAATCAGGGAAGCAAAGGTAAGCTGTCAGGCAACGGCAGCGCAAATGCAAGACAAGAACCTGAAATTAGGAACGGTAGTGGTACTAAACGCGGCAGGTTTATGTCATACCCCATTTCTGGGGTACTCTCGTGCACACCGTACCAATCCCTGGACCAGTAGTTGGCACGCACGAAACATTGCGGATACAGGACGCATACATTAATATTACATATATTGTCCCAGATGCTTGAGATACACAATCAAGGTTTACATTACAAACCCTCGAGGAGTGCGTAACATCCTCGGTCAATCATTACAT
>BCLG01006051.1:0-20831 GCA_001602295.1 Zoysia matrella | reverse complement strand
GGCCGGAGGATGGCTTGATTACCGCCGGTTACTACCCTGGAAGACGGAGAAACATAAACGCTCATCAGTTTCGACCGTGTTCATCCTGTGCCAAACACAAACGCCACATCAGTTTGGAACGCATCCGTTTGTGTGTTCATCGTGTACGAATCAAACAGAAACGCTCATCAGTTCCCCCCCCCCCCCCCCCCCCCCCCCCCCCCCCCCCCCCCCCCCCCCCCCCCCCCCCCCCCCCCCCCCCCCCCCCCCGGTCTGCCGTCTTTCCCGCTCCTATATTATATATAGTGTGGTCTCCGGAGGGTCTTCGCCACTCAAACCAAACAGTTCCATTCCTCGCCTAGAGAGCGAAGAGAAACAGACCCAGGTCGCGGTGCTGAGACTCCCTAGCAACCATGGCGGCTCCTGATGACTGCAGCAGCTGGCTGCTGTACCTCACGCTTGCCGCCAAATGCGGCGGCGATGAGCCGCACCGGCTCGCTGCTTTCCTCGCTGTTTCCGCCGTCGCATGCCTCGTCACCTGCCTCCTCCACTGGTGCGTCCCCGGAGGTCCAGCTTGGGGGAGGTGGTGGTGGACGCGGTGGGGCAAGCTGCACCACGGCGCCGTCGTGCCGGGGCCGAGGGGTCTGCCGGTGTTCGGGAGCATGTGGCTCATGACGGGACTGGCGCACCGCAAGCTGGCCGCGGCGGCGGAGACCCTGCGCGCCAGGCGGCTCATGGCGTTCTCCCTCGGGGAGACGCGGATGCTGGTGGCCGCGCACCCGGACGTGGCAAAGGAGATCCTGGGCAGCCCCGCGTTCGCCGACCGCCCCATCAAGGAGACCGCGTACGGGCTGCTGTTCCACCGCGCCATCGGGTTCGCGCCCCACGGCGCGTACTGGCGCTTTCTGCGCCGCGTGGCGTCCACGCACCTCTTCTCCCCGTGGCAGGTCGCGGCCTCGGCCCCGCAGCGCGCGGTGATAGCGCGCCAGATGGTCGGCGCCCTGGCGGCCGCGTCCGCGTCCGCCGCCGGGCGCGACGACGTCGTAGTACGCCAGGTCCTGCGGCGCGCGTCCCTGCACAACGTGATGTGGTCGGTGTTTGGCCGGCGGTACGACCTGGAGCTGGACCCCACCAAGGAGAGCGCGGAGACCCGCGAGCTGCGGACCCTCGTGGACGAAGGCTACGACCTGCTCGGCAAGCTCAACTGGTCCGACCACCTCCCCTGGCTCGCGCGCTTCGATCAGCAGGGCACCCGAGCCAGGTGCGCGCGGCTCGTCCCGCGCGTGAACCGCTTCGTCGGCGGCATCATCGACGAGCACCGAGCCAAGCGCGACGACGACGCCTCGTCGGCCGACGTGGACTTCACCGACGTCCTGCTCTCGCTTGTAGGCGGCGACCGGCTCGCCGAGTCCGACATGATCGCCGTCCTCTGGGTAACTACCTGAACCGTCCGGAATGAACAACGTTCGCATGTCCTTCGATCTGTTCCTGACGCGCCACGAACGTTGCAGGAAATGGTGTTCCGTGGCACGGACACGGTGGCCGTGCTGATCGAGTGGGTGCTGGCGCGTCTGGTGCTGCACCCGGACGTGCAGGCCCGCGTCCACGACGAGCTGGACCGCGTGGTTGGACCCGACCGGGCCGTGACCGAGTCCGACTCCTCGTCACTGGTCTACCTCCACGCCGTGATCAAGGAGGTGCTGCGGCTCCACCCACCCGGCCCGCTCCTCTCGTGGGCGCGCCTGGCCACATCAGACGTGCACGTGGACGGGTTTCTCATCCCCGCCGGCACGACGGCCATGGTGAACATGTGGTCCATCACGCGCGACGCCGACGTGTGGGCGGAGCCGGCGGAGTTCCGCCCCGACCGGTTCACCGGCTCCGAGTTCTCCGTGATGGGGTCGGACCTCCGGCTCGCGCCGTTCGGGTCCGGCCGCCGGAGCTGCCCGGGGAAGAGCCTCGCCATGGCCACCGTGGCGTTCTGGCTCGCCACGCTGCTGCACGAGTTCGAGCTCCAGCCGTCGTCCCGCCGCGCCGTCGACCTCTCGGAGGTGCTGAAGCTGTCGTGCGAGATGGTCGAACCGCTGGCGGTGACCGTCAGGCCTCGCCGAGCGATCACCCCCTGTGATTAACGGCGGCGACGGGGCTGGTCCTAGCATCGTGTCACTGCTGGCTTACCGCGGGGGCTACTATAAGGTTACTAGTACTACTAGCAGATTAGGTTAAAAGAGCCGCCGCATTCCAGTGATGTTTTACTGGGTGAGCTTGCAAGCATGTTTCTGCAGCCCAATATGCGGCTTGTCATGCTCACTTATCTAAAGATGGGTGTATAAACCAAGTGCTTAAACTGAACGTGATATATTGGTTTGTATAGTTTTTAAATGTCCTTTCCCCTTTCCTTTTCTGAGCTAGTAAATCTAGTGCCAGTGGAAAATGATCGGCAAACATTTTTGAATTGCTGAGGACGCCTCAACTTGGCGGCGCACCGCACCGGTCCCTGAACAATCGTCCGTCACCTCACCGCGCGGCAAAGCGGACAGCGTCACTCACAGAGGACAACAACCTCGCGGGTGTTCCTGCCCAGGCGCGTGCCTCTCGGCTTATCCCCACCCCAACCCACCTGGCGCAAAGTCGCCGAGCTGTCTGCGTCCCTGCGATGTGCCGCTTCCAAAACTCCAAGCTCAAGTTGTGCGCTAAGCTACAAGCCCGGAGCTGCCTGCTGCTGGTCCATGATTGCTTTTCTTCCATGGCGACACTGGTTTTTGGCGAGTAGCTCTGGTCGAGTCGGCAGAGTATCCTCTGCCTCGCGTTGGCGGTTCTTAAGGCACGCGAAAATGCTTGTGCTCCGCCAGTAGCAATTTCTTAGAAACCATTTAGAATTTGCAGTCTCGCATATGCCGTATCAATGGCATATACGGTATTGACAGCATTTTGGGAAGTGTGGTACCTTCTCTGCTAAATGAACGCGTTCTCTTCAGTAAGTTCCCAAGAACACATCATGAACTTATCTTCGTTGGCAGTTCAGGCTAGCGTTACTGAGGGAAGGAAAATTGTAACCAAGCCATGGTGCTACAAAAAATTGATACGATGGCTCAGAACACTAAAAAACTCACTGTTGTTCTTTCGTTCAATCAGAAGTTCCAGTCAAGCGCATCTGCTTGTCACTCCAACGTAGCTGCTGACGTTCTTTCAGTGCCCTTCACTATTTTGTTATGCAACCTTCTCTCCTTACTCCTGCCTCATCCCATATTATTTATCAATCTAGTATCCGTTTTTTTAAAATAATCATCATTTTCAACTCCCACTATAAATTTCTTTCTTCACAATACACCTCTCTTTATATCTCTCCTCATTTTTTCTGTTTACTCAACATTTTCAACTCTACTTAATTTTTATGCTTAGAGCTAAAAAGTTGAGTAAATTAGAGGATAGCAAATATTAGTAATAGTAATCCAAAAGCACAAGAAAAGGTCCATATTTTCTTAACCACACATTAAGTAGAAGAATAAGAGCCTAAATATCTCTTTTGTTCCCATGTTCATCTCTCTGATAGTTTGTATTGCTTGAGTTTGGTGAATTTTCTTTGAATTGGTAGAGCTTGGTATATCATGCTGATAGGACTTGAGTGCTCGATCTTTCGGTGAGATAATAACTATCGTTTTTGTAGAGTTGACCTCACGATCCGACTACAAACGAACAGTTCGTGTGCGTTTTAGCAATTACAAAACCAACTCCAAATGGTTATTAACTCTGTCAGAACAGCAAGATCAATCTGATCACGAAGATCAGTTGCTGCAAATAATCAAAAAACAAGCAAGAATAAGATAAACAAGCACTGAATTGCTAGATCAAATATGAGTTCATTCTAAAAACACAAAAGATAGGGTTCCGATGGCAAAAAGACAGACGATTTAGTCGACACTCGTGCTGCAAGCTAAGCGAAGTAGCGACAGCTAAACTTTAATATATCAAAACCTGATTGTTCTTGGCAGCGGTTGAGGCCTTTAAATAGGGTGGAGGACAACCAGGGGTGCTAGGGTCGTTCTCAAACCCTAAGACGCGCCATTAATAAGTTTAATTTGATACACGGGTCAACGGCTCAAGTTGAAGTGACGCAGCTCATTTTGTATTAAAATGACTATTGGTGTTGAATCCGATATGCTATAAAAGTGAGACTAGATCCGTTCGAAAGCAAATTTCATGAGCTTTTTAGAATATGTTTAAACACAGAAATTAGATTTCGTATAAGGTCGTGGTTTTCGTTTCAAAATTGTACTATTCTGCAGTCTGAATTCACTATGTGTGAATATTTCTATTGAAGTGCTCATCAAAAAGTATGATGTTCCATATCACCAGTCGAGTTTTTTAAAGGATTCCATTACCAATTTGACTTTTGAGGATAAAAATGCTGCTGATTTATCTGCTAGTTTATATCAGATGTCCAATGCAGAGATATCATACCAAATTAGGGGCGGATCCAGCAAAGGGGGCAGGGGACTCGAGCCCCTCTATCCGCTGGAGCGCCATTAAAATTTGAGAGGCAGCCGCAGAGTGGAGAAGAAGAGAACAAAGATGAAGAAGGGGCTGGAGGATGAGGAAGGAAAGAAGGCAGATGCATGTCAGCTGTGCTAGTTCCTCCACTGATGCTAATGTGGCATGAGATGAGGACACTGTGAAATGCTTTCTCGCAATGTCATGTGGAAGGAGTAATATATGTTCCATGATGACACTACTGCTACTTTAAGTTAATCAGAAAGAGCAAGTGGCACGGGATTGTTGGTTAGCACTTCCAGAACGAGCTCGGCACACGCCATCATCCAAACGTGTGACGAGTTGGGCTAACACTGAGTGAAGTCAACCCCTTTGTGATGTAATGGCAACCCGTTTCATTTGCAGGCGCGGGTAATGAAGGCCACAGAAGATAAGAACACTCTAATAATTCCCTCCCAAGATACTCTTTCTACACTTGTAGATATTAACATTTAACTATTATATTATTTTAATAAATTATATAAAATAAAAAAACATCATTTATTTTGAGACAGAGCGAGTAGCTGTCAGTGACAAGTATATGACTATGGCTGGGAAAATGATTCCCTACAGGCTACACACTCCTCCCACCCCACCCACCACCTCAAAAAAAAAAAAAAAAAGAGAGCAAATTATTTTTGTACAGCTGGTTCCATGGTGGTGTTGCAAGAACATTGCTCCACTAGTTTAGTTTCTCGTTGCCTTTCGCCTGTCCAAATCACTTTTTTTCTGAAATATGTTCAAATCATTTTATTATGCAAGAGACCATGCAAGTTTATAGCTCCAAGTTTTGAGTGGAGTCCCAACCTGGCCACCATCAGAGCTTACTAGCGCTTGCCCGCGCAACAGCTGCACTACATTGCGATTTGCGATCCCAAGTAGTACTAGGCTGCAAGCGTTGGTCCGCCCGCCATAGCCACTCTGCAATTGAAGCAAGGATCCACCCGTCATTGCCACTCATGCATTACAAGTTGGAGCAGAGATCGCCCGGCAAGTTGCACAGTACCAAAGATCTCATCCGAGCATCGTGCGTGCCAGGCCAGGCAGAAAAATATCATACTCCTTCCGTCTTAATAGACGCTTATTTCTAACTTTTATTGACTAGTACCAATCTCTTGCAATCAATCTCATGCTATCATTTTCAGGAAATTGAATTGGGAGAACGAATAACGGCACCACTGCTTGTCCTAAATTGGTTCAAATGCAGTAACTTACGTTCAAGCGCCATTAGATGATAGACTTTGCATATGAAAGCAGACAGAATGCTCCTACTACAGCCGCGGCTACTGAAAGCCGTGGTAAATGGTTCAGTACAATGCGCCTAAAGATTTCTGCTCGTTTACTCAAGTCCAAGTTAACGCACGTATAAGAATTGCAACTATACAGTCTCAGTGCGTTGTTTAAGACGAAAGCTCTGGCTTTGCGTCAAAAATGGGTTCCTCGCTGTTGAGGACCATGGACTGTGACGGATTTTTTTAAAAAAAAGTTCGGGGGGAGAGAATCCCCACCTTTTTCGACCTTTTTCATTGCATAAACATGAAATACATGATGGTTACAGAGTGACTAGCAGCAGGGGGAGAGGAGAACATCAACACCCATTGCCGGGTTACATGCCGGTCTCGGTCAGGCAGTCTACAAGCCCACAGATCGGCGTCTTCTCGACAGCCTGCTAGGAGGCGGTGATGACTTGGGGGAAGGGTAGGGAAGACGACGTCATGTCTGTGCTTTCAGAGGCGCCAACAGCAGTGGAGGATGAACATGTTGAAGTGCAGAGAAGGGACGGTCGGAGGAGGAGACAACTACCATAGTGCATCCATATCTGATTCGGAGAGGGGCGCACCAATGCAGTGCCATAACTCCATCGCAAAGGTGCATCCAGCAATGAGGTGTGCCGAGCTTTCCTCCTCTTCATCACATAGGGGACATTGGCTTGTGTCGATGCAGTGTTTTCGGAGCAGATTCTTGCTTGTTTGAATTCTGTCTTGCACAAGGAGCTGACCTTGGGAGGGGTGCAATTTCTCTAGATAAAGTTGTAGTATGCACAGGTGGGGGCTCCGTCGGAGACGATGGCTTGATAGATTGTAGAAGCTTGGAGGCGGTGGTCCTTGTCTTCCCAATGGCAGCAGCGAGTGTCCCGCGCTGTCGTGAGACTGACGGTGGCCAGCGATAGGTGCAGCCTGTCAAGCTGAGCCGCTGCTTCACATGTGAGGCGAGGCACAATTTGCGACCGCAGACCAGCCGACAGCACTTGCCGAACCGAAGCAGTGCTGTTGCTCGCGTGAGAGTAGAGCGCCGGCATGGCGTCGGCGATAGGCCCTGAGTCCATCCAGATGTCATGCCAAAAGGACGTGGAGCGGCCATCCCCCACCACCACCTTGGTGAGCAGCATATAGTCAGGTAGAAGCCGGCGGAGCGCCACCCAGTGCGCGCCTGCGTCAAGGCGTGCCGGAACTTCATGGAGCCCTCCGAACTCCACCACGAGCCAGCGCGACCACGTAGAATCATCACCGATGTGAGCACGATGGAGGAGCTTCATAAGCAGACATGTGTTCTGTAGCGTCAAGTCCCGGACGCCGAGACCGCCGTGCTGTTTCGGCAGACAAGCTCTCTCCCAATTGACCATACACTGTGCACCGGTGACAGTATCTTCCCCAGCCCACAAGAAAGCTCTTCTTGTATCGATAGCCTCGATGACGCCAGGGGGCAGTTGGAGAGATCCCATGGCATAGACAGGCAGGCTGTTGAGGACCGAATTCACCAGTACAAGGCGACCACTGTGGTTGAGCAGGCTGGCTCTCCAGCCGGTCAAGTACCTGTCCACACTAGAGATGATCGCAGAAAAGGCGCTGAGATTTAGCTTCACATTTGAGAGAGGGAGACCGAGATACGTCTGAGGAAAATTTTCGGGCACACACCCAAGGGCAGCAATCTGAGCAGTTTCAGCTTCGGGGACATTCATAGGCATCAATGTGCTTTTTCGATAATTGATGTCCAGCCCAGTGGCTCTCGAGAATGAAGTGAGCAGATCCTTGAGACAGTTGACTGTGGCTGTTTCGGCACGGGCAATGATGAGAGTATCATCAGCATATCGCAGGACAGTGCAGGGGCGACGGTAACGAGGGGATATCGCAATTGTGTGCCACGCACCAGCATCTGTTGCAGCAAATCTGCGACCAACAGGAAGAGGTAGGGTGACAAGGGGTCACCTTGCCGCAGCCCCTTGCGACAGGTAATCCATCGCCCCGGCACACCATTCAGCAAGACTGCAGATTTCGCCGTCTCCTGGAGAAGTTGGATCCATCTGCGCCAGTCATCTGGAAAGCCGCGGGCTCGAAGCACAGCATGAAGACTCTCTCAACTCACACTGTCGAATGCTTTCGCAAAATCAAGTTTCAGCACAATTGTGGGTGCTCTCCTCTTATAGAAACACTGAACCAGCTCTTGTGGCATACACAAAATTCTCAGATATCGAACGCCCTTTGATGAAGCCTGTTTGGTCCACATTACTGTGACGGATTTCTGAGATCCTGTTACCTCAATTGCAAGATACTAAATTAAATTCTTATGCTTCAATCAAATTTTTCTGGAGCAATGTTTTATCAATGTTATTCACTAAGATGGAAACCAACGAAGGGTTTGAAATACATTGCTCTGAACAATATACTACATAAAAGGCTCAAGTTTCCCTGCCAAGAAATCCAAGGACGAATGCACCTATGCAGACTCCTCGGATTTTTGTTTTAGATAGAATATTTACAGATTAGATCTGGACGTGGTTCACTTGTTTTGCAGCATCGACACTGCTTCCTTGTCAGTGAACCAAGTGAATTCTCCATCTTGAAGCACAGCCATTTCAACAGGCAACAGATCGGATGAAACTTGCTTGTCTGAAATTGCTTTCTGCACCGCACCAGCCTTCCCAGCTCCAGTGATCACCATAGCAATATATGCGGATGAGTTTATCACTGGAAATGTAAATGTAATTCTCTCCAGGGGAGGCTTAGGGGAATCCTTGATGTAGGTGACCCACTTCTGGTTCTCATTAACAAGAGGGTGACCTGGGAAGAGTGAGGCAATGTGGCCGTCAGGGCCCATTCCCAGAAGCATGAGATCAAACCTAGGAAACCCAGTTGCCTCTGACATTGCAATCACACCATTCTTAACAAGCTGCTTCAAGCAAGTTTCATAGTCATCTGCTGCTCCCTCAGCTGACAAAGCATCATTTATAGCATAAACTTGCCCCATAGGAATAGGGACCTAAAAAGTTGGAATAGAACACCGATTACTACTATTTATTTTCAACTGCAACACAATTAGCTGAAAATGTATCACAAAATTACTGCTGTGAATTGGATGTAGTATATTCATATTAATAAAAAAGACATGCCACTGTTATGCAAACCCAACGTGGTCTTTTGAAATCTAGAGAAAGACAGCGTACAAAAGAATGGAAGTGATCAGACCCTAAGCAAGCAGGAGCTACCGGGTTGCCTTTTAATGTTATGCAAACCCAAATTTTAATGGGTACAGAAGTATCAGAAATTTGTGGCCAATCTATAGCATTATGTTTCATTTCTGGTCTGCTCCATCTACACCACACATTACATGGGCTGCAAATGATTTATAAGTAGAATTCTTAATTGAAATCTAAATACTCACAAGTTAAATTTAGAATTTATATAGGCAACATATATCGCACAGATAGCATCAATGGGTAACAGAACGGATGCTAGTTCCAATAAAATGTATAGGGACAGTAGCTTGTAGATGCGAAAAAGTTTCACAATGCATAATAACTCAATTGATTAAAAACTTGTTACGGTGAGGCTAATTAACCATCAATAAGTATTTGAATATGGAGGCATTACGAATAAATCTGAGCTCCAATCAAGGTTTTCTATGCAAGGAGCAGTTAAATGTGATTTACATAAGAATCGCTTGCTTCATTTTCAATAATTATAACACTTCTATTCTGCGTGATCCCTATCTTCCAAGTTACAATGACCAAAACAAAAAAAAAATGTTGCCAATGAGTACAATTAGCAATAGAAGAATCAAGATACATTTAGTCCAAGAAATTGCAAAGAATACCTTAGACAGGAATCCATCCAGGGCGAGCTTGTAGTTGCTGTCCTCATGGTCCTTGGGAATGACCCTCTCATCCACCCAGAAGACGTGCCACTTGCTCCACTCCACCGAATCCAGGTACGGCGGCTCCGTGAGCTTCCTGCGAAACCAACGCGACGGATGGATCTTAACGTGATCCGCGAGGGCGCGAACCCTGGAGCAGCCAAGGAAGTCGAGATATTTAGGTCCTCTTTGTTAGCTGAAACAAACAAGCTTCTGAAAAGCTGGTTTTTCAAATACTGAAAAGTTAGCTTTTACAAAAATAAACTAAAAGCTGAAAAGCTCACTGAGGACTGCTTTTTCAGCATTTGATATGCATAGAAGCTAAATATATATTACAAAAGTCAACATGTAAATTTCACCAGCCAGTTTTTCAACTAGCCACCAGCCAGCTTTTTTAAAAGCTCAAAAGTTCCAAACAAAGAGGGCCTTAAGGAGTGGGATGGCCGGCCAAGAACCTGAGCGCCTTGATGAGGGATCCGCCGGAAAGCACGGCGGTGAAAGCGCCCCTCTCGGCGGCAAACTTCTTCGAAATCTCAGAGGTGTACTCTGCCAGAGAAACCGCGAGGTCCTCCTCGGCATCGAAGACGAGCAGCTTCTTCTGGGAGGCAGTGGGGGCGGCGCCGTCCGTGGCCATGGCAGCAAGAGGGAGAATCGGGGAGGGCGCGGAGAAGGAGAAGAGATGTGTCTTATAGCTGATTCTTCGGCAGTTATTCGCAGGGGTGCGATATTCCGACAGCGAACTGCGGCTGGTGAGCGACCAGAGGAATGCGGCGCCGGCGGTGGAGACGGAGGTGAGCATGGCAAGTGGTTTGCTGTTATAGGAGTGGTCTTTGTGGGGCTGTGGGTAAAAGTGACGGGGGGATGGAGAGGCGTGCCGTGTTTTACGTCGTCCGTATCGAGATGGACGGCTCCGCTTTTTTTCGTTTTTCTATTTATCAAGTGCCGCACATTCCTCTTAACTGTGGCCCTTTTTTCCATTTTTCCGCCTTTTTTTTTCTAACAACTTTTGTTGATGGAAACATTACATGTGAATTGAACCTCTATCTCTACTCTATCTATATCTATGTCTATATCTATAATCTACTACCTTTGTCTCATAAAAAATTTATTTTTGAGTTTGGTTAACTATGTTTCTTTCTTCTATTTGACTAAGAATTTATATAAATTTGATGAAATTTAATAACATAAAATTTACATCTTTAAATTCACATAAAAAATATTCTCATAATATAGAATTTGTGTGTTCGTAAAGATTACTAAGTTTTTAAAAATCATTAGTCAAAGAGAAAAACAAAACACATTCAAACAAACATAAAAATAGATTTTTTGTGGGATGGAGAGAGTATATCCATATCCATATCTATAAACTATATCTATAATCCATAATCTATATCTATATCTATAATTTATAACTCTTTAAAAAGCGCAGTTTTTCTTTTTATATATACACGGTAAAATGTCTCCGATATAAATGGGTTAGATTATGTACACATAGAAAATGCACTCAAAATTATTAATCTGATGCATAAAATCTCTTCACATACACTCTTTATAAATCTAACAAATGAGCTCTTTCCACGCACTATTGTTAGTTAACAAAACACAACTAACCAGAACAAATATATGAGATTAAAGAAAGCTACTGAAAAACAAAACAAATTCATTTTAATATTAATATATTATTTTTTAAGTTAATATTTTTCTTTACACCGTAGCATTAGCCACGAACATTAAGACTAGTCTTTAAGTATTTTATAATTTCATTTTACAGTATACATATTCCTTTTTACTTATACGGAGAGGGATTCGTACGCTATTCTTATTGAGTGGCTTATTCTATGGAAGATTCAGAGATTTGATTTGATTCGGGCCACTATGAAGGTGCAACACCCTACGTCTAGGATAAAGAATATCGTATAAGCTAGAAAAAGAGTTACAATGACAGTAGAGTCCCTGCAAGAGCAAGAACCCTAAAACGCATACGTGAATTATGTACAGTTTGTTGTCTGTGAGATGTACCGTGTGATGCGTCTCGTGTCGATTCCTTTGTTTGTCCTTTGTTCAGCGCAGGAGGGATAAAAGTAGTTTTTTTGTCTGTTGCACGGTGTCAAAAATCTCTATGCGCGGCGGCGCCTGACCTCTAAGGGGTCAGATGCGTAAGCCAGTTCCTCGACCCTCGGATGGTCAAGTTTCATCATCATGCTGCCCAATCCTTGGATGGTCGGACCGAGTCTTCAGGTAAATCGAACCTTGGAGGCGAGAGGGTGTCTTCGGGTGGTTCCGACCTTCGCAGGTCGAGTAAGCTCTTTGGAGCTCGTCGTGGTGAAGTCGTCTACGGCTACGACTTGACCCGTGGGCCGCAATTTTTAGCTGGACTTTCGTGCTTAGCTCGAGGTCGTAAATACTCGAAGTATCCGATCCTGACACCATTATTCACAGCATCAATACTTTGCCCTTACCACATGAAGAGATTCGCTACAGCAATCGCAAAGCATGACGACTCGTTAACATGAAAATGTCTAGAAGTCCGTCTGAAATTTAGAATTCGTGTAGGCGAAGTTAAATATTGGATACATACGTTTGCCTTTGCAAATGAAATGGAACTAATTTGTTCCATTCTTGACTATGACGTACGGTATTTCCTTTTCCCTTCTGTGGCTGCATGCATGTTTCATGGGCTATCGGAATGAATGTAGCTATCGCAAATTAATGGATCGGAGTCGGAGCCCACCTGTAAATATCAATCCGCCGATCCCTAGCACTTGGAATATAGTACTACTATGCATGCCACTATGGTCTATAGCACTAGCTAATCAGTGCCACAGACGACGAGTATCCTAGACAAACATATTCCGATCATTAGGCTTTAGTTTGAGAAAGATTACAATTACGAATCTAGTGTGAAAGGACCTCTTAGGGTTCACTGGCTAGGGACGAAAGGTCGTTCAACGTCCTCCCCTAGTAGTACCCGAGAATGAACAAGAGGACGGCAAACATGCATGGTGAAATCTTGAAGACTGGAGATGATATCATCATCATCTCCATGGACCCTCGTCGTCTTCTTCTCTTCTTCTGTAACTGCTGGCAGTGCAGAGATAATGAGATACTACTGCAGGGAGAAGCACGACAAACAGGATGCCAGGAAATATATATTTGTACACCAAAGCGTGTGTGGTCAAAACAGTAGAGTATCCACGTCCACTTGAGAGGACGACACCGCAGCCAGCACCAGTGCCACTGGGCCAAGGCGACGCCACCGACGGAGGCGGACTGCGTAACAGCATAAGCGCTCGGTCGCATCGCGTTGCCAAAAGCACCGCTATCTTGTCAGGTTCAGATCCGGCATGACGAGGACGCTCGCGCGTCGACAGCACGGCACCGATGATTGTGCCGGAGCATGTACCTGCTGCTCCTCATCACGTTAGCGCGCGCGGCACCGGGCGTGCAGCCACGAGAGATTCACGCCCGGGTGCCGGGTCTGCCTTTTCCGGTTGCAATCATAAGAGCTACAGCGGCAGGCCGTGCCGACGGATCGACGCCCTCGGCCGTTTTCGAGTTGGCGGCATCGGGAGGACGTAAGGCGTGTGCTACTGTTGATATAGTATAATTAAAAGGGAGCATGCCTCATTTGCCGCGATGCGTCGACGCGGAAGCAGCAAGCCGGCACACACAGCCCACGGGTCCGTGGCCGTCGACGAGACATGGGGAAACAGACGACTGCATGCTTGGACAGTAGCCGACACGACCTCCGTTCGTCACAGAGACAATGCATCTGGCGAAACGGATAGGTACAGTAGTGCATGTTTATTATTTTCCCACCCGGCGTACTGCGCGAGGCCGAGACAGCGCGGCACAGAATGACAGAACCAGTGCTTACGAGAACATCTTACAAGACACATCAATTGTCGCTTTACATGCATGGATAAGCGAGTCATCATCACTGGCGACGAAACACGGAACCAATAGAGAAGACGCGATGCATGGATGTTTCTTCCGGCCAAGGAATCCGAAGCGTAGGGATCCAAGGAAGCCTGCCAAAAGGTGAAAACAGCAGCACGGTTTCATCTCAAAAAGTATATGGTAGTTTCAAGAATAATAATATAATTAGTCATAGTCTAAATAAACATACCGGCGCACTCAAAATACCAGTAATTCTAACAGTCCACGATAAGGCTAGAGAATTATATTCTTAGAAACTATGCCTCCCAATGATCATTTTGGAAAACTAGTTCATTTGGTTGAACTAAAGAGGTTTCACCAATTTTCACCCCTGAACACTTCTACATTCTAAACAACACATAAAATTAAGGACTTTCTGTTCCTGATCCACGGTAAAGCACAGAATTGATTCTAGTGATACCACAATGCATAATTTTTTTTCTATAACATGTCACATGAGACTGGTACAACCCACTGGTGCACGCAAATTGCAAGTACAATAACACAGGAGAGAGAAGTGGGACCTTGCCACAGTCTTGAGATCTAAAGGAATAATGATTTCAGAACATATTCATCAAAAGATGATTACTTGCTCATCTGATAGCTTTTTTCGGCACATGCTCGTGCTGCCTTTGTAATGCTACGTGCAAGCAAACGTACAATGCCATGTGCTTATTCTGCTTCTAAGGAGGCTACGATACATGGCAGAGGAGAATGCCTTGTGTTCTTACCCCATGCTTTCTGTCCCTACTTGGCTACCTGTTCTCAGGTGAGTGCTTAAAGACACGTGCAGTTCTATTCTATTAGGATCCATGTACAATTACTCTTCCTAACCACGGTGCATTTTAATCCCTAAGCAATCAATCTTCCTTTGAACTGCCAATTTTTTTTTATACTTTCATGATACTGTTCAAATAAATAAGGAAGAGGTGGCAAGCCTGATTTTGAATCAGCGTCTGGCATAAACAGCTACACTGTCTCGTGCACTCCATATAAATTGACGCAATAAGTGATAAAAATTTCATTTTCAGACCATTGCTTCCTTTTATGGGTATTGTGAACAACTTGATGTAGCAATTGACTTTTCTTTTCATCAAAAAGATGCAACTGACTATTCTACACTTCAGTTCTTTTGAATGCGAATTAGGAAGCTGACAAGTTTACATATTCATAACTAGTGAAAGGAGCCACATCACTCATTCTCAGTTTCTTAATTGATTAGACATGTCTACTCCTACAATCTTTTGACCAATTTAGATTTGATGGAAGAAATTGTTGTAAACGAAAGATCCAACATACACCTCTATAGTGTTGACTTAGTAAACAGAAGAGTCTTGAACTAGACTCAGCATTAGCTATGCGTTTCATTTCAAAGAATAACTGATAAAAAGAGAAATTATGAAAAATAGGTTACCAGATAGAGAAGCAAACGTGTTTGCATGACCAGGAATCATGCAGTAAGAGGAACCTCTGCGTTGCTATGCCCGTTAAACTGCTCTGGGTGTATCTTCTTCCCCAACATCTTCTTCATGACCTACTTATTTTCACAAATGACCAAAAATCAACCAATGCACGACACATTAGTGACTGCTCATTATGATAATAAGCTAGATACAATATGCTTATCTAAGCTAACCATCCACAAAGCATACTCCCTCCGTCCCACTTTACAAATCATTTTGGGTCTAGACATGGGAATTAAGGAGAATGGAATAGGCGGGATGTACAGAAAACGAGAAGAGAGATAGAGATAAAGAAGTATTGGGGAGAGATATAGATGCATTAGGAAACAAGAAGGATTTATAATTTGGAAAAAAAAAGGAGAAGTTTAGAGTGACATAATAATTTGGGATGGAGGGAGTAATAGAAAAATCTCAACAAATTAAGGGAAAAAGCAAATTTGGATCACTTCAGGAAAGCAAGAGATAGTTTATCATGACAAACCAATGCATCTGTACAAGCTCAGGATCAGGACACATGAAACAGTTTATTATGGCTATAATACAGTTCTCATGATCATGCATCTGTTTTGTTACTTTGGACACTACGTCTATAGGTTGTGATCACATAATTTGCTCATGTTGCATGAATCTAGAGTACTCTGGAGTTCATTTGCCATCCAATGTTGATTAAGTTTGAAATTGGAGAATAAATGTTTGCACAAAGCAAGTCATGGGTGACAAAAGCCATACCTGACTTAATTTTCTTGTAGCCTTCAGTTGCTTTGGGGTTTGCTTTGTTGTTTCCTTTTGATGCATCTTATCCATGCACGGCATAGGCTTTGAAGTGGATGCCCCAGCAACAATGGTGGCATTATGGCAAATCTCCACTGGTGCACTTGATGAGAATACTTCTGCTGCAAATAAATCAGCAAGTGTAGTTCTTATTTTCTCCACCTTCTCTACCATCAGAAGTGGTCGCTCTTGAATATTAGCAACACCCTCTTCCACCTCAAGCATTGGGATTTCTTCCTTGACAAAACAAACGAAGCTGTCTTCTTTTATCGATGATGAATACAACTTAGCAGGCTCTACAACTGGTTCTAGTTCAGTTGGCACTGTAACCAGTACATCCTCTTGGAATTGGACCTTATCATTCCTTTCCTCTTCATATTTCTTTTCCTGCACTTTCTGTTTACCCATGATGAGAAGCACATCCTCTTCAATGCAGGCCTCAGGACAAAGTTCTACATCATGTCCAAGTGTGCCAATTGCAAGTATACCATTAAGAAGCACATCACGGAGCAGAAGGGCTTCAGTGTCTTCCTCAGCCACACTCTCATGCACACAATCTTCCTTCTCCATGGCTGTTCCATTTCAACGGCAAAGCTGACAAAATAAGAAGAAAGGAAAGTATGATCACATAAACGATAGGTCAAGCTGCTTACCTTTGTTTCCATGGATGGTGCAGTATTGAGTATTAAAATGCATTTTCCGGTTCAGCCAATCGAAGACCTGACATAAGAACATGAAGCTAATTACAATATCACTAGGCTAATAAGAATAGCGACTTGAGTCTCACAAACCAGTTTGAGTGATCGAAACTGTAATGAGATGTATTTTGCAGCATATACTAGATACCTTTAGGCCCATCTCTTTAGAACCAATCTGGAATAAGAAGAGAAAGACAGACAGTAGCTCAGACTCAAAGGCATGGCACGGTTTTATATTAAGATACCAGTCTCATAATTGAATGGTCCAGGAGACAAAAGAATGGACTTTTGGTTGCAACTGGCTTGGCCTGACTCAACTGAAGTAAATTCTTTAACTGAGGTAGATATGCAAACTAGTGAGATCACTACATTCTGTTCAAAGTCAGCAGCAGACAAATTCACTAATGTAACAGGTGAAAGGTTCCTTGTCTAGAAAAAATTTTTAGCCAGTGAGCTACCAAAATGTGGCACGCTGCCTGTGCAAGTTGAGGACCCATTGACAGAAAGAATCAAGCCTGATTGGTTATTGATATCATGCACTGTTAAAAATGTAGTATTCTAATGGTCATGGGATGAAATGGATAGGAACGTTTTCCTGGCTGACAGGATTGGATAAAGAATAGTCATTAACAGCTTATGGATTTCAAATTAAGCAGGTAGAAAGGCTTGGAGTTGAATCGATGTTGATTACTTCACAGATACTTGACATCTGTTCAAACATGTTCATAGTTCCATATTTCCAAATAGATGAACCATGGTGCCAATCTTTTCATTTAGCAGTAAACCACATGCCTGCAACCGCTCTTAATCAGCTGCTTTGTACACCATGTGCTTGCGCATCACATATAATGCACTAACCACTCAAAACAACCATGATAACCATAGCTGCTGTCAACTGGCAGCAAACTTTAAATGAGCAATCAACAGAAGCTACTGTGCCAAACTGAGAATTTGTACACTGTAAAGTTTTCACAGAGAGAGAGAGGAAAAACAGATGACAGGCTTAAATGGTTTGAAAATTTAAAGGGATCAACTTCAGAACAAAATGAACTTTAGAATCCTAAACAATAAGAAGCAGACATGCAAGTGCTTTTCGATGATATGATTCTCTCATCTCTGATTAGCTTCCCACATACAATGTATTCAATGGTGTTCTTCTGAGATCAGATGCAGCTGCTTACTCTGAAACTAAGAAAATTTAGTGGCAATAATCATGATAAAACTACATTAATCAGGAAATAATTCAACCAAACAATAATACAAGAGAATACGAGAAGGTAACCTGCCTGGATGATGGCTCTTGAGGCACTTTCCCTGCACCATCCCCATTATAACACTAATAAGTACGGAAATGAATCTGCGCATCGCCAGCAATATTCTGTAGATCAGAGGCGTCCACTTCTTATCAATATAGAATAAGCACCCTAGGTACATCAGTGCATGGCCCTTAGGCTCATGAGAGTGCAAATGTCTGTTCTGCATCCATCTGTCTACAGTGGAAACCATTCTGTGGACCCAATTCTGTGATGCGATGATATGTCACCCAGATCCATCCATCTTGGAACTTTATGAAAGATCAGAATAATACTGTATCAGGCAGAGCACAGTTCACTAGCTAGTTGCTCACAGCAATTGTAATTTTTTTTTCTCAAAAATGCAGGAGATTTGCATTTCATTTCATCAAGGAGAGAGATCATAGAGCACATAGGAAAAGGGGTTGCTAGGATCCCCTCCCAAGAAAAGACACATAGTTACACATTACATACGCGCCACTGAAAACAGTATGACCGGCACATACATCTAGATTAGGGGTCCATTTTGAGCTATTCTGCCAGGAATTCATGGAGTGCACTTGTTCCAGCTGAACACGAAAGAACCACCTCATTTGCACTATCTGTTGCACCCTTGAGATGTCAGGAGTGCGGTGTTTAAAACAGTCATTGTGATGTTTTCTATAGCTCTCAGGCCACCAAAATAAGCAGCAAAGCCTTTCTGCAAAGCTTGAGGAATTCTTTTGAGAGCTGAGCACCACCAGCTTGATAGCTGCATCGCTGATGGTTGTGGTGCCACTGTGTTCAGACCCATCTTTTGAAGAATTTCTGTCCACACTTGATGGGCGAAGACACAAGAGACAAAGAAAACTGGGTGAAGGACATACCTGGCTATGCTTATCCTACTATTAAACTCATGTAAATGCCAAAACTTTACCTGAGGTAACCAGCATTGATACAAGATGAATGTGGTCATATAAATCCGTCTATGTTAGTCTTATTTATGGATAAATAGTAGGACACAGAACGAAGACAAATTCACTATGAATTTATAATAAATAGTAGGACACTGAAGGAAGGCGAATTCACCATGAATTATCTCTTCCGAATAAGATCTAAGAGAATAGGAGAAGATCCAGCTGTTAAGCAAAAAATAATTATTTAGGATCTTGATGAAACATTGAACACACAGGAACATATTCTGTGATAAATCTAAAACACCATTTATATTACATGAAGTTACTGGAGGGAAAAAATATAATTACTGATCTCATAAATCCTTACAAAAGCTATTGTTTTCTTGAAGGAAATGGACTCAAAAATCCCATCTTAAAGCAATAGTCTAGTGCAACAGCAGCTGGCAGAAATATGAAAAAGTTCTCAACCACGCTAACTGCACCACTGAGAGCTATTGAAATCAAGGCATCACTACTCAGCTCGAATGTTCTACCTGATTCCAACAGAGCAAGGCCTGCAGATAGTTTTTGTTCCAGTAAATAATAAGATCATTCTTAGGAATATACAAAAATAAGATCTCAGAAATGATATTGTCCAATATTACCTCTAACAAAAGCAAATGCAGCAGGAGCTCCAGTTTTTAGTTGAACATTATCCAGATCTCTTCTGATGGCATACCGGAATGTGACTCCAAATAAAGCACAACTTATGAAAATGGCTGACGACTGAAAGAATAGTTGTGGCAAATTCTGTACTGCATAGAAAGATATGGGCAAACTAGCCAGAACACCGACTATAGACGAAAGTACAGCAGCTTTTACAGATTCTAGTCTCTCCCTATCTTCATCAATGTCACCACTTGACACGTCCCCAAAGTTTCCTTCCTCAAGACTTGAAGACAAGGAACGCTGAGCCTCATTTATCATTTCTCTTGCCTGTAGCAGTTCCCGCTGTGATTCTGCAATCTGGTTAATGGGATGCAGCATTGTAAGCAGCTAAGCATATTATTAAGACAAGGTCCATAAGAAGCATCATGCCACAAGAAAGAAGATACGTTTCATGATTAAAAAACTGTATTGATAAAAAGTTGATGCCACAACCAACAATCATTCTGCCTTCACTGCCATGAGCAGTGGCAGACCAGACGGTCAGGCCACATAAGCCGCGGCCAGAGTCGCTGGCGCAATTTTAATGAGAAAACTAGTGAATTCTTAATGGGCCACATCACTCCCATGGGTACAGCTAATGTTGTTGCCTCAGTCTTTGCTATGGGCTGGGTCTGCTACTCGCCATGAGGCCACACGACAAATGGTTCAAGCACCTTTCTGTTTTCACAAGACATTTATCTGTCATGCTAATCTTAATTTACCAGATTGAACAGTATGATTACGATGATTTTTTTAATAATCAATCTCAAAGTGGATATACATAACATATCATGATGAAACAAGATGAGCCACGAGTCTCATGCATTATGGAACAGAAATGTCCAAAAGATATGTGAAACCAAGAACGATTGGACAAGTCATTTCAGTACGGCCATCCCATATTGATACCATGCCTATCAGGTTTCCTTAAGCTGTGGCCTGTGTGGTCGTGTATTTCAAATAGAATCTCTTTGGTGGTAGTAACTTGTATGCACAGATGCACCGCACGTATGCAATAAATGATCCTATTATTGGTGGGGATGAATTCACCGCACACATTTCGTTGTTGTTTGCAAATTAATCGGGGTACCAGGACAGGTTCCGTGCAGCAATGCAAAGCAGTAACGCGGCTTTTTGCACGTGCCCCGGAGCTCCGGTGTCTCCCCCCCCCCCACCCCCCACCCCCGGCGATGTCCACACGGCGATCGGACGGCGCGGAGGCTCCACCGGAGCTCCGGGGCACGTGAAAAAAGCCGCGTTAAGCAAGCCGGCCAGGCCTGATCCACGGCGAGCGACCCACTTATCATGGGCTTCACGAGATGCTACCGTTCGCTGAGAAGGCAAAACATCGAACGGGACACAGGCATCAAAGCACGTCGCGGGGAAAAGTAATTAGAAACCTCGTCTCGCCGCTTCTCAAGGCGGCGGACCTCCTCGCGGGCGAGG
>BCLG01006050.1:0-20845 GCA_001602295.1 Zoysia matrella | reverse complement strand
GGGCAGAGGGACGATGGAGCGGCGGCAGGGGATCGATTGCCGGAGAGAAGAGCCCTTGGATGGGGCGCGACGCCGGAAATCAGAGCCCTTGGCTGGGGTGCGAGGCTGGAGACCAGAGCCCCCGGCTGAGGCGCGGCCGCCAGCAGGGTCGCAGGGGCGCGGCGCCCGGTGGTCAGGCCGGCTGGAGATCAGGATGCTGGTGCAAGGCGGTGGCGTATGGAGATTGGAGAATACATGAGACAAAATTTGCTCAACCCTAATGAAACCTCGCATATGGAGGATTAGGCCTTCCATTGGGCCGGACTGATGTAATTTGCAGAATGGGTCCAAATATTCCATAATATCTCAATGACATGTGGGCCTCAGGTGGAATATGTTACAAAATATAATAAATTTACTTCTCACTTTCGTGTGGGACCCATAATTATATACATTATCTTTATTTCAAAAAATATGAACATTGAAATCATATTAATAGAAATTTTAATGTCTGAATCATAGTGCTCGCTGTCAATTTATTAAGGGTCGATATATTTCAATAAATGAAGCACAATGTCATTGTCAAGTTGGTGTAGAACTTTATATCACATATCATGGTTAGATCACACTTCCATGTCATAGCTAAGTTAGGTGTAAATACTCTGAACATCCATGTCATAGCTAAGTTGGTGTAGAGCTTCAAGTCCATGTAATACCACATGTGACACACCAACTTAATGATGATTCGTTAAGAGAAAATATATTCCGCATCATCACGGAAAATGTCAATGTTATGTTGGTGTAGAGCTTGACGTCCATGTAATATAATGTCACATATGAGATGCACCTTTTTTAGATCACATATCATGGTTAGCTCACTAGTAGTTTGATACTCCTTAGTGACTAATTGTCAAATGTGATGTCCAAAATTCAAAAAATGACACTTTTTTTTTGGACGGAGAGAGCATACAAAACTAAATATACATGATGACCTAGCTTTGGATGACAAATCAAATTTTGAAAAAATATGCACATAACGATCGATTTGACAAAGTTATCGTATGTACGCTCAACAAACCTGCTCAACACCGCCACCATGACTACTACAATGAAATCACAATTAATTATTGTATGTATAAAAGTTTTGCTACTTGCCTGCTGGCTGGTTAAATTAGGAGATATTATATCTCCATGATGCAGCTTCAACAATATATTTGCTGTAAAAGAATATCATGCGTCTTGCTTCTTACAATTAAATAGAGATGCTACTTTTAGGATAAACTGATGCTATAGTTGATGAAGGTCAGGGGATTGCGCTTGGAAATTGATGCATTTCGGCAGGGTTTTTTTTTTTTTAGTGTACGTCCTCATTTTGCTTTTCGCATGGCTCCTCAAATTCTCCAGTACGGACTTGTGCGGTCAGTGGTCCAGGATCCACAATTAGTGGAGAGACTAATAGCCTACTTTACAGGATTATAACCTACCAAGACAATAGTAGGAAACTACCAAATATGCACAAGTGCACAACATATACATGGGACGTTATATCTAATACAAACATTACCATGTGGACAACCTTGGAGATAAATGACCATAAACAATGGAAGAAAAGATTACTCTCAGCAAAATCAACAAGGACCGACAATAATGACTACTCCGAGGGGACCCAGGGTTGGCCGACTCCTAGGTCTAGAAATTTCCATATTAATGAAAGAATAATAAACAATTATCCGTCAATGTCATTATAAGACTAAAATACACATGTACTCGCTCTGTTCCTGTGACGTCCCATATGTTTCTCCGAGTCAAGGGAATTCAAATTTGATTTGAATTTAAAAATTTTCAAAGAAAGCAAGCTCATGAAAATTCAAAGTAATATATAAAACAAATTCTTATTTAAAAATGATCACAAGGATTAGAAGATATAAAAAGAAATTTTGCGAAGATTTAAATCCAAGATTCAAGTCCCCAAATTATTTAATTCCTCTAAAATCAGTCATCTGCCTTTCGAATTTTCTAGATTTAAATCCACTTCGAATTTGAAGATGCTCCCAAAAGGAAAGTTGTTCCATATACAATTTTCAAATTCGTCGGAACTAGAGAAATTAAGTTTTTGCTGCAAAAACAGAAGCTGGCGCTCGAATTTGGGGAAAAATCAGGAAATTGAAAATCTCGCGGGACCTACCTGTCAGCCACGCCTTCTTCCTCCTCCAGCGGATAGCGGCCAGCGCGGCACTGCACGCGGCGCGCATGCAGGAGGCCGCATCGCCCGGTCGACACGTTGCCCCACCAGCTGTCCCCCTTGCACCCTATCTCCCTCATCTCTCTCACTCTCGACGCTCTCTCATTTTCTCTCGCGCGGACGAGCGGCAGCTCTCCGAGGAACGCCACTGCCGAGCGCCCCTCCGCCCTCCTTCCTCGTCCAGGCGCGCCACCTCGTCCCTGACGCGCCGCCACTCCCCTCGCTTCCATCCCCGCGAAGAGCTGTTCGAATTTAGGATTTTCCCCAAGTTTTCGAGTGTCGGAGCGGCAGGCGCGTTCCTGCGAAATCCAGCGCACCCCATCTGGTTCCTTCTTGATTCCTCTTCGCTCCACCTTCTTGAGGACCTGGCGCACCTTCTAGGTCAAAGATTCAATCAATTTAGTGGCTTTTCTATAGGAATTTTGGAGCTCCTTAGCCGCAGTCCATTGGAGCCGAAGACCTCCACGGTGACGAGCTACCTCCGGCCACCTCCTTCGACTACAACCTCCATGTCGCTCCTCTACGCGCCGTCGCGAAGCTCTACCTATTTTTTTTGTGATTTTCCGTTGACGGGAGCCACCACACGTCGTCGCTGAACCTTTTCCCGAGTTGCCTACCGACGTCGAGCTTTTCCGGTGAGGCTCCATCCTCGACGACACCTCCACTGGACTTCCCTCGACGCCGCAACCATTTTGGCGTCTTCTCGGGGTGCGCCGCCGCCGCCGGGAGCGCGCGGGCGAGCGTGGCCAGGCAGGGATCCCGTGCACTGCAGGATCCGTGCACCACGCCCTATGACCACCCGTGTGGCCTAGCCTAGAAGGCTGTCACATGCCCCAGTGTGGGGCTGTTTTTCTAATCATTTTCAAAAATTCGATTATTAATTGAGCAAAAAATCATTAAACATTGCAACAATCACAGTAAATTCATATGAGCTCAGAAAATTATGAAACCAACTTTGTTAGACTGCTAAAATCATGAAATTTTTATTAAAACTAATAAACACTAGTGATTAATTGTTCTAATACTGTTTAATTTCAAAAAAGTATTAGTGCGCATTTAATTCTTAATTAATTATGTGTGCATTGTTAATTATTAAAATTTTGCTTAATTGTCACTTAGGGTATTCCAGAACAGTATAAAAATATTTTTAGATTAATTTCCTCATTAATTATATTATAATTAATTTATCTTTGTTTTCTAGTAATTAATTTATAGTAATTAGAATATTTGTTAAAAATTCCTCAAAATTTGTCTTAATTTATATTTACTGAATCTGGACCCATCAAAATTGCTTAGAGTCCAGTAGCATTGCTAGATATTGTAAAATTAATTTCTCTTCATCACTTTATTTGAATAAGCCTTAGTAATTAATTAAAACATTATACTAGAGTTAATTAAATTGCTTAAGGTGATTATATTAACGCTTAAACTCTATTGATATTGTGACCCTCAAAGTTAATTAAATTATTTACATTGCCATTTTAAAGTAAGTAGTTTTAAATTATCAACCACTATAACCTTTCATATTAATTCAAATAAGTAAGTATTGCATTCATCCATCTGCATTTTACCATGGCATTGCATGGCATGCATTTTCATAGCGACGTTGTTTCATTGTTTAGTGAACAACGTGCTCGAGAGTGACGTGGGTGCTGAAGTGGGTGAAGCACCTGAGGTAGATCCTGTAGAGTATACTTCAACAATGTAAGGCAAGTTTCATGCATACTGATCTTTGTTTTATATAAATTATGAAATGAATTGGTGTATCATTGTTGCATTGTCGGGCAATAAGATAAGTTGGTTATGTTAGTTTGTGTTGTACCCACTCCTTGATATGTTTATAGATATGGGTAGGTTGTTATTTTGTCTGCGGTGAGTCTTGCGTAGCCACACTTAGACCGGTAAAAGTCAAATCGGTGGAAGTTCACCAACTTTTCGCGAGTATAGGATCTTTATTTTACTTGATGCTCGTATGGTTGGTTTAAACCTGAGGATGGTAAAATTAAGACCAAACAAAGAAGGATATGTTGACAGCCGAAAAGGAGTCATGCGTGCTGTAGTCTTGTCTGTGTCAATTAAGGACCGGTCGTTGTTAATGTTGGCCTAAGCACCTTTCCATTCATACCACATATCGAATAATGGTAAGATAAGCCGAATATTTCATTTGCATACCGGCGTTTGGGTGATGACGGCATGTCTTGAATGGCACGCACAGGTAACCACTGGGTTTCCACGAGACACGAGACCGGATCTCCTTGATATGTCGATTGTCCAACCGTTCGGGCATAGGTGAGAGAAAGGTTGACATGAGTAGCCCCTTGTGTGGCTCCGGCCGGTCACACGAATTGCATGGTCCAAGTCTTGTGGGTACAGTTGGACTCCCCTGCAGGGTGTATAACCAATTCGAATCACCACGATCCCGGTCATGACCAAGCTTGATGTCTATCATTATTCATCTTAGTAACAACTTTATTTAAAACTATTGATGGTATAACGATGGTCTATCTTAGAGGAGATGTATTATTGACACATCTTTTGTTACTATTTTGCATAGGATAGTAGTGGTTGGGAGTAGTAAGTAGTTGCCCACGAGTCTTTACTTTATGCTTACGCATTTAAATTATTAAATATCTATTGCTTTCTCGCAAATGAGTACCACTGCATTATTATCCTTGCTAATGCCAGATTTATTATCCTTGGAGTCGGGATATATATCCCACAAGTAAGTCTTGCTGAGTACCTTCGTACTCAAGTTTGTAATATTGAAGTTTTGTAGGTGAGGATAAGATGGTTTTTGGCTATTTCTTCCCTGCCGATGCCGACGAAAGGAATGATTAGTCCTTGTTCATCATTTGCATGATGGTGATGTTCGTGGGTTGAGCACACTATCTTTTGGTTTGTTTTAAAAATATTTTTTCGCTGCGTAGTACTCACCGTCGTGTTTAGAACCTAACTAAGAACTTAGTACTTTGTTTAATTATGTTCTAAGAAGTTTGAGAGCTAAAACTACAACTCTGCTGCTCTCATTCTTATTTCAGATATGAACTTTTACTTGTGGCTTGTAATAACTTATTCATGTATGTGGTATTCCTATGTGATGTGTGCAACATTGATTACCGATATGCTATTGTCCTGGGCAATGTTTGGGGGCATATCGGGGACTACCGAGGTTGATTTCTCGTTAGTTGAATTTGAGCTTGTGTGTGGTTTGAGATATCAAGCTAATTCAACTAACTGGAACTCAACTTGGACAATTCCTCACGGCATGGCATCAGAGCAAGGTTTAACACATATCCCTAAAATTTGCTTAGCAACCTGGGTAATTAAAAGATGCTCAACCTTACTAAATCAACTAAAACTAGATTAAGGTGGTTGCTGATTTTTATTCCTCTCTTATCTTAGAGTTGTTTGTCTCACCCGTAATTAAGTAAACTGATTGCATACACATGAGGTGAATTATGGGTTAAGTTGACAGCCTTACATTTTGTTAGGACATGTGTGTTTCTAGTTGTGTTTACAAAAGTTTTGTTTTCAAAAATTGCCCATGTGTGTGTTGTCTTGCTTTTCCAGTTTGGGTGAGGAGAGTTATCGATTCGTGTGAGGACGTTAGTGCATGCATATGCATATCTTGTCATGTCATACATTTTGCGTACATTCTTGATCACTAAAGATAAAAACATGAAAAAAATTTGCTTTCCTTAAAATGTTTGCTGCTGTCCTAGCTACTAAAAATCAGCCACCCAAACCCTTTTAAACATTTTTGCCTAGGAAAAATATGAACATAAGTTGCTACCTGTAGGTGATATTCAACCCCTCTCCTTGCTGTTCTTTTGGGCTACCATTTTATTTCTTGTGCTATCCTCTTTGGCAAGCACAATATCTTTCATCTTATCCAAAAATTTCTTATTCTTTAGACAAGTCTTGCTGCTATCATTTATCCTGCAAAGGCTTATTCTCATTCGCTAACCTTTGTCTGGCAATAGGATGAGTACCCACAACAATGGCAGTGAAGATGTTCTTGAGGGCTCCAATGCCCAAAATGTGAACCCACCACCACCGCCAACAATGGCCGAAATTCTCATAGAGATTGAACGTAACCGTCGAGATCAGACTGGCGCTCTGCAAGCTATCGCCCAGTACTTAGCTCCCCGCGGTGGAGGTGAAGCTACTCGTGATGGGGATTTTGGGGATTTCATGCGCACTCAGCCACCAGTTTTCACTCGATCCAAGGATCCTATTGACGCTGATCATTGGTTGCTCACCATTGAGCAGAACCTAAATCTTGTGCGGTGTGGGCAGCATGACAAGGTTTTTTTTTTCTGCTCACCAACTGTAGAATGAAGCTGGTACTTGGTGATAGACCTTTCTTGCAATGCAGCCGGTCGATCACCGCTTCACTTGGGATGAGTTTTGTTCTGCTTTTCACGCCTTCCACATCCCCGTGGGCATGATGGAGATCAAGAGACTTGAATTCTTGAATCTTAATCAAGGCAACAAGTCAGTCATGGAGTATGTTCATGCCTTCAACAACCTGACGCAGTACGCTTCTGATGACGTTAACACTGACAAGAAGAAGAGGAGCTATTTTTACAATGGCCTTTCCGAAGAAATGCAGGATAAGCTCTCCTCCTCAGAATTCCATGATTTCAACCACTTGGTGGATCAAGCTATATTTGCTGAAGATAAGATGATAAAGCTTAAGGCTAAAAAGCGCAAGCGTACTGTTGTACCATCGATGGGTGGTAACTCGCAACGCCCCCGCCTTGGATTTCAGCCTCCTGCCCCTATCACAGGCCGTGCAGTACCACAGCCTATGTGGGTCGCTCATCGCCCACCAGTTGCTGCTACCCTAGCTCCAAGACCCCCAGTGAATCAAGCTCCTACTTGTGATATTGGTCCGTGCTTCAACTGTGATCAAACTGGGCATTTCTCTCGAGCGTGGAGTGGGTGCTGCTGCTCCGAGCCAACCCCCACGTCCACCTGTCGGTCCTTTTCAGCAGCAAGCTAAGAAGCCTTAAGTGCCCAAGCGTGGTCGTGTGAATTATACCACTGCCAATGACGTGCAAGAGGGCAACGAAGTGCTAATGGGTATGCTCCTTGTCAACTCTCATCCTACGAAAGTTTTATTTGATTCCGGTGCTTCTCATTCATTGATTAGCAAAGAATATGTCATGCAACATGATCTTAATATGCACCCAATCCGCACACCACTTTTAATTGAAGCACCCGGTTCTAAAATTCTAGTGAACACAATAATTTTGAGTGTGCCAATAATGGTTAAGGATACTATAGTTTATACCAATCTACTAGTACTTGATGTCAAGGGATTGGATATTATTCTTAGAATGAATTGGTTGATCTCTAATGATGCCGTCATATATGTGGCTCGAAGAGTTGTCTCCCTAAGAGATTCTTCTAGTTGACGGATTTCTCTCTATCTTGGGAAGCGCAGTTCTTGTCTCTGTCAGTTGAATGCTATTGCTACCCTAGAGTTATCATCTATTCCTGTAGTCTGCGAGTACCCGGATGTTTTTTCGGAGAAATTACCAGGAATGCCGCCTGACCGTGCGGTGGAGTTTGTTATTGAACTCGAACCTAGAACCGCTCCGATTTCGAAGCGGCTTTATCCGATGTCTTCTGAAGAGTTGGTTGAAATGAAGTAACAACTGAAGGAACTTCTGGAAAAGGGCTTTATTCATCCAAGTTCTCCTCCTTGGGGTTGTCCGGCTCTTTTTGTCAAAAAGAAGGATGGTTCGATGCGAATGTGTGTTGATTACCGTCCACTGAATGCTGTCACTATTAGAAATAAATATCAGCTCCGCAAATTGAGATCCTCTTTGATCAGCTAGCCGGTGCTCGTTTCTTCTGTAAGATTGATTTGAGATCGGGATATCATCAAATAAAAATCAGAGAAGAGGACATTCCAAAGATGGCTTTCTCGACTCGGTATGGACTCTATGGGTTTCGTGTCATGTCCTTTGGTCTTACAAATGCTCCTGCGTACTTTATATACTTGATGAATAGCGTATTCACGGAAGAGCTCGATGTCTTTGTTGTGGTTTTCATTGACGACATTCTAAACTTCTCAAAGATTGAGGAAGAGCATGCACACCACATGCGTGTTGTGCTTGAGAAGCTACGACAACATCAGTTATATGCCAAGTTTAGCAAATGTGAATTTTGACTAAAAGAAGTGGCTTTTATTGGACACGTCGTTTCTGACAATGGTGTCGCAGTTGACCCTGCTAAGGTTCAAGATGAGTTGAATTGGAAACAACCAACAAGTGTCACTGAAATCCAAAGTTTCCTTGGTCTTGCCGGTTATTATCGATCATTTATTAAGGATTTCTTCAAGATTGCAAAGCCTATGATCAAGTTGCTGCAAAAAAGGTGTGAAGTTTGAGTGGTCTTTGCATTGTGAGCAAGCATTCCAAACCTTGAAGACGCTTCTCACAACAGCACCCGTCCTTGCTCAACTCGATTTAACAAAAGCTTTGATGTTTATTGCGATGCTTCACGTGTCGAACTCGGGCGTGTTCTTATGCAAGATGAAAGAATTCTCTCATATGCCTCTCATCAACTGAAGCGTCATGAGGAGAATTATCCCACTCATAATATTGAACTTGCCGCTGGGGTTCATGCCTTAAAAATATGGCGGCACTACCTTCTTGGTAAAACTTGCAATGTTTATACCGATCACAAAAGTCTCAAGTATATTTTTACTCAGACTGATCTGAACTTGAGGCAAAGAAGGTGGCTTGAGTTGATCAAGGACTACAAATTAGAGATACATTACCACCCGAGCAAAGCAAATGTTGTGGCCGATGCTTTGAGTTGTAAAAGTCATTGCAATTGCTTAACTGTTGCAACCGAAAGAAACACACTACGTGATGAGTTTTGAAAGCTTGGTATTGAGATGGTTGAAGAAGGATTTCTTGCCAACTTAGAGGTGAAGTCCACATTTCTGGATCAGATCAAAGAGGCTCAAAAGAATGACAAAGGTGTGGTTCGAATTCGTTCCAAGGTGGATGAGGGCCAAGCTGCTTGTTTTTCTATAGATGAGCAAGGTGTTTTGTGGTTTGAAAAGCGACTCGTGGTTCCCAGAGTACAAGAACTTGGGATAAAATTTTGGATGAAGCACATGACTCTCTGCTGTCCATCCATCCTAGAAGCTCTAAAATGTACTAAGATTTGAAGCAAAAGTTTTGGTGGACTCATATGAAGCAGAAAATTGCTCGGTACGTCTCCAAGTGTGATGTATATCAATGAGTAAGGCGAGTCACTTAAAACCAGCGGGTACACTACAACCTTTGCCTATTTCTTTATGGAAGTGAAAGGATATTGGTATGGAATTCATAGTCGGGTTGCCTAAAACAGCGAATGGCTATGATTTTATATGGATTATTGTTGATCGGTTAACAAGGTCGACACATTTTCTTCTGGTCAAAACTAACTACCCTGCCAAGGCTTATGCGGAGCTCTATCTTACTTGCATTGTTTGTCTCCATGGTGTCCCGAAAACTATCACCTTTGATCGTGGGCCACAGTTTGTATCTTATTTTTGAGAAAGTCTTCACGAAGCGATGGATACCAAACTCTTGCACAGTTCGGCTTACTATCCTCAAACTCGAGGCCAAACGGAAAGAGTCAACCAAATTCTTGAAGACATGTTGAGAGCTTGTGTGCTGACCTATGGGAAGAAGTGGGAAATTTGTTTACCATTCACAGAATTTTCCTACAACAGCAGCTATCAGTCAAGCATAAAGATGGCTCCTTTTGAAGTTCTTTATGGGAGACAGTGTAGAACACCATTGAATTGGTCTGAGTCAGGAGAAAGATCTTTCTTTGGCCCTGATTTGGTTAACGAGGCTGAGGCTAAAGTGCAGCAAATTTAAAATCATTTGCGAGTGGCACAATCTCGTTAAAAGACTACACGGACCGTTGTCCAATGGAACTTCAATTCAAATTTGGAGACTATGTCTATCTTAAGGTACCTCCACTTTGTGGCACGCAAAGGTTCCATGTGAAAGAAAAGTTGGCTCCTCGCTATATTGGTTCTTTCAATATTGTTGCCAAACGCGGTGCCGTGGCATACAAATTGGAGCTTCCGTCTTCTCTCAATACCGATCACAAAAGTATATTTTCACTCAGACTGATCTGAACTTGAGGCAAAGAAGGTGGCTTGAGTTGATCAAGGACTACAAATTAGAGATACATTACCACCCGAGCAAAGCAAATGTTGTGGCCGATGCTTTGAGTCGTAAAGGTCATTGCAATTGATTAACCGTTGCAACCGAAAGAAACAAACTACGTGATGAGTTTCGAAAGCTTGGTATTGAGATGGTTGAAGAAGGATTTCTTGCCAACTTAGAGGTGAAGTCCACATTTCTGGATCAGATCAAAGAGGCTCAAAAGAATGATAAAGGCGTGGTTCGAATTCGTTCCAAGGTGGATGAGGGCCAAGCTGGTTGTTTTTCTATAGATGAGCAAGGTGTTTTGTGGTTTGAAAAGCGACTCGTGGTTCCCAGATTATAAGATCTTGGGATAAAATTTTGGATGAAGCACATGACTCTCTGGTGTCCATCCATCCTAGAAGCTCTAAAATGTACCAAGATTTGAAGCAAAAGTTTTGGTGGACTCGCATGAAGCGGAAAATTGCTCGGTACGTCTCCAAGTGTGATGTATGTCAATGAGTAAGGTGAGTCACTTAAAACCAGCGGGTACACTACAACCTTTGCCTATTTCTTTATGGAAGCGAGAGGATATTGGTATGGAATTCATAGTCGGGTTGTCTAAAACAGCCAATGGCTATGATTTTATATGGGTTATTGGTGATCGGTTAACAAGGTCGACACATTTTCTTCCGGTCAAAACTAACTACCCTGCCAAGGCTTATGCGGAGCTCTATCTTACTTGTATTGTTTGTCTCCATGGTGTCCCAAAAACTATCACCTTTGATCGTGGGCCACAGTTTGTATCTTATTTTTGAGAAAGTCTTCACGAAGGGATGGATACCAAACTCTTGCACAGTTCGGCTTACTATCCTCAAACTGGAGGCCAAACGGAAAGAGTCAACCAAATTCTTCAAGACATGTTGAGAGCTTGTGTGCTGACCTATAGGAAGAAGTGGGAAATTTGTTTACCATTCGCAAAAATTTTCTACAACAACAGCTATCAGTCGAGCATAAAGATGGCTCCTTTTGAAGCTCTTTATGGGAGACAGCGTAGAACACCATTGAATTGGTCTGAGTCAGGAGAAAGATCTTTCTTTGGCCCTAATTTGGTTAACGAGGCTGAGGCTAAAGTGCACCAAATTGAAAATCATTTGGGAGTGGCACAGTCTCGTTAAAAGACTACACGGACCATTGTCGAATGGAACTTCAATTCGAAATTGGAGACTATGTCTATCTTAAAGTATCTCCACTTTGTGGCATGCAAAGTTTCCATGTGAAAGAAAAGTTGGCTCCTCGCTATATTGGTTCTTTCAAGATTGTTGCCAAACGCGGTGCCGTGGCATACAAATTGGAGCTTCCGTCTTCTCTCTCAAATGTGCACGATGTGTTCCATACCTCGCAACTGAAGAAATGTCTTCGGGTGCCTATCGAAGCAATTGCGGTGGACACTGTTGATCTGCAGCCGGACCTCTCATATGTCGAGCATCTGATTTGGATTCTCGACGAGGCGGAGCCCAAGTTGCGGAATCGCACGATTAAATTCATCAAGGTTCAATGGGGTAATCACTCCGAAGAATTAGCGACTTGAGAACCGGAAGACAAATTTTGTGCCAGCTATCCAGAATTCTTCTCAAGATTGTAAGTGAATTTTTCTTTCAAAGATTCCTTACTGTCTTACGCATCCTTGTATTCGGATTTTTCCATCGTTCAATCAAACTTCCTTTTCAAACTCCCCTCCTGTTTTATCAAATCTCAGGACGAGATTTCTTGAAGGGGGGAGGGCTGTGACGTCCCATATTTTTCTTTGAGTCAAGAGAATTCAAATTTGATTTGAATTTAAAAATTTTCAAAGAAAGCAAGCTCAAGAAAATTCAAAGTAATATATAAAAAAATTCTTATTTAAAAATGATCAAAAGGATTAGAAGGTATAAAAAGAAATTTTGCGAAGATTTTAATCCAAGATTCAAGTCCCCAAATTATTTAATTCCTCTAAAATCAGTCATCTGCCTTTCAAAATTTCTAGATTTAAATCCACTTCAAATTTGAAGATGCTCCCAAAAGAAAAGTTGTTCCACATACAAAGTTCTTCAACCTTGCAAATTTTCGAATTCATCGAAACTATGAAAGTTGAGTTTTTGCTGCAAAAACAGAAGCTGGCGCTGGAATTTCGGGACAATCAGGAAATTGAAAATCCCGCGGGCCCTACCTGTCAGCCACGCCTTCTTCCTCCTCCAGCGGATAGCGGCCAGCGCAGAACTGTGCACGGCGCGCGTGCAGGAGGCCGCGTCGCCCAGCCGACACGTTGCCCCTCCAGCTGTCCCCCTCGCGCCCTGTCTCCCTCACCCCTCTCACTCCTCCCGGTGCTCTCTCTCATTTTCTCTCACGCGGCCGAGTGGCAGCTCTCCGAGGAACGCCACTACTGAGCACCCCTCAGCCCTCCTTCCTCGTCCAGCAAGCACGCCACCCTGTACCCGACGCGCCGCCACTCTTCTCCCTTCCATCCCCGCGAAGAGCTGTTCGAATTTGGGATTTTTCCCAAGTTTTCGAGCATCGGAGCAGCCAGCGTGTTCCTACAAAATCTGGCGTGCTCCATCTGGTTCCTTCCTGATTCCTCTTGGCTCCACCTTCTTTAAGACCTGGCGCACCTTCTAGGTCAAATATTTAATCAATTTAGCCGCAGTCCATTGGAGCCGAGGACCTCCACGGTGACGAGCTACCTCCAGCCACCTCCTTGTACTACAACCTCCACGCCGCTGCTCTACACGCCGTCGTGAAGCTCTACATATTTTTTTCGTGATTTTTTGTTGACAGGAGCCACTACACGTCGTCGCCGCCGAACCTCTTCCCGAGCCGCCCGCCGACGTCGAGCTTTTCCGGTGAGGCCTTGCCCTCGGTGACACCTCCACTGGACTTCCCTCAACGCCACGACCATTTTGGCGTCTTCCTAGGGCGCGCTGTCGCCTGGGACAGCTGGCCGGCGAGCCGCCGCCGACTACGCCGCCGCCATGGGATCCAATGCGCCACAGGATCCCGTGCGCCATGCCCTGTGGCCACCCATATGGCCTAGCCTAGAAGGCTGCCACGTGCCCCTGTGTGGGGCGGTTTTTTAATCATTTTCAAAAATTCGGTTATTAATTGAGTAGAAAATCAGTAAACATTGCAAAAATCACAGTAAATTCATACGAGCTCAGAAAATTACGAAACCAACTTTGTTGACTTCTAAAATCATGAAATGTTTATTAAAACTAATAAACACCAGTAATTAATTGTTCTAATACTATTTAATTTCAGAAAAGTATTAGTGCATATTTAATTCTTAATTAATAATGTGTGCATTGTTAATTATTAAAATTTGCATAATTGCCACTTAGGGTATTCCAAAATAGTATAAAAATGTTTTTAGGCAAATTTCCTCATTAATTATATTATAATTAATTTATCTTTGTTTTCTAGTAATTAGAATATTTGTTAAAAAATTACCAAAATTTTTCTTAATTTATATTTACTGAATCTGGACCCATCAAAATTGCTTAGAGTCCAGTAGCATTGCTAGATGTTGTTAAATTAATTTCTCTTCATCATTTAATTTGAATAAGCCTTAGTAATTAATTAAAACATTATACTAGAGTTAATTAAATTGCTTAAGGTGATTATACTAACGCTTAAACTCTACTGATATTGTGACCCTCTAAGTTAATTAAATTATTTACATTGCTGTTTTAAAGTAAGTAGCTTTAAATTATCAACCGCTATAACCTTTCATATTAATTCAAATAAATAAGTATTGCATTCATCCATCTGCATTTTACCAAGGCATTGCATGGCATGCATTTTTATAGCGACGTTGTTTCATTGTTTAGTGAACAACATGCTCAAGAGTGACGTGGGTGCTGTAGTGGGTGAAGCACCTGAGGTAGATCCTGCAGAGTATACTTCAACAACACAAGGCAAGCATTATGCACATTGATTCTTGTTTTATATAAATTATGAAATGAATTAGTGTATCGTTGTTGCATTGTTGGGCAGTAGGATAAGTTGGTTATGTTAGTTTGTGTTGTACCCACTCTTTGATATATTTATAGATATGGGTAGGTTATCCTTTTGTCTGCGGTGAGTCTTGCTTAGCCACGCTTAGACCGGTAGAAGTTGAATCGGTGGAAGTTCACCATCTTTTCGTGAGTATAGGATCTTTATTTTACTTGATGCTCGTATGGTTGGTTTAAACTTGAGGATGATGAAATTGAGATCTAACAAGGAAGGATAGGTTGGCAGCAAGAAAGGAGTCTTGTGTGCTGTAGCTTTATCTATATCGATTAAGGACCGATCGTTGTTTATGTTGGTCTAAGCACCTTTCCATTCATACCACATATCAAATATAATGGTAAGATAAGCCAAATATCTCATTTGTATACTGGCGTTTGGGCGCTGACGGCATGTCTTGAATGGCACGCACGAGTGACCGCTGGGTTCCCATGAGACACAGGACTGGTCCTCCCTGACATGTCGATTGTCCAACCATTCTGGCATGGGTGAGAGAAAGGTTGACATGAGTACTCCTTGTGTGGCTCTGGCCGGTCACACGAGTTGCATAGTCCTCAAGTCGTGTGGGTACAGTTGAACTCCCCTGCAGGGTGTATAACCGATTCGAATCGCTGTGGTCCCGATCATGACCAAGCTTGGTGTCTATCATTGTTCATCGTAGTAACAACTTTACATAAAACTATTGATGGTATAATGATGGTCTATGTTGGAGGAGATGTATTGTTCACACATCTCTTGTTACTATTTCGCAAAGGATAGAAGTGGTTGGGAGTAGTAAGTAGTTGCCCATGAGTCTTTACTTTATACTTACGCTTTTAAATTATTAAATATCTACTGCTTTCCCGCAAATAAGTACCACTGCATTATTATCCTTGCTAATGCCATATTCATTATCTTTGTAGTCGGGGTGTATATCTCACGAGTATGTCTTGCTGAGTACCTTCGTATTCACGTTTGTATTGTTAAAGTTTTAAAGGTGAGGATGAGATGGTTTTTGGCTATTTCTTCTCTGTCGATGCCGGCGAAGGGAATGAGTAGTCCTTGTTCATCCTTTGTATGATGGTGGTGTTCGTGGGCTGAACACACTATCTTTTGGTTTATTTTAAAAATATTTTTCCGCTGCGTAGTACTCACCGTCGTGTTTAGAACCTAAAAAAGAACTTAGTACCTTGTTTAATTATGTTCTAGGAAGTTTGAAGCTAAAACTACAACCCTGCTATTCTCATTCTTGTTTCAGTTATAAACTTTTACTTGTGGGTTGTAATAACTTATTCATGTATGTGATATTCCTATGTGATGTGTGCAACGTTGATTACCGATATGCTATTGTCCTAGGCAATGTTTGGGGGCATATCGGAGGACTACCGGGGTTGATTTCTTGTTAGTTGAATTTGAGCTTGTGTGTAGTTTGAAATATCAAGCAAATTCGACTAATTGAAACTCAACTTGGATGGTTCCTTATAGTTCCTAAATTGATGGTACCGTTAACTACTAATATCAACTTTGACCATTCTAAAAAATATAAAAAAAATCCATATATTTTGTTATAATTCGCTTTATCATCAAAGGTATTTGAAATATGGCTTATAATTTTACACATTTGAACTAATTTTTTGAATAAGAACCATCATAGATAATGTTAAAAGTCAATGATGATATCAATTTAGAAACGGAGGGAGTATATATTTTAAAATTACCCATCGCCATAATAAAAAATAGTTAGCAATTTTTGTCAAGATAATGTATCTCAGGTACCTATGATCCCGGCCCAGTTAGAAGGTCCAGGTATGAAAGAAGGCCCATCATGCCATGGACCTCACCAGGAGTCGCAACAAATCCAATCTGGCTAAGTCCCAAAGACGAGGCCTGACTGTCCGAGGGTCAGGACCTCCCAAAGACGAACGCCCGATCATCCAAAGGTCGGGCCTCCCAAATACGAGGACTGATCATCGAGGGATTGGGCACCCCTATAGATCACCCGACCTAGAGGTCGAGAACAGCCTTTGGCTGACTTTCGGTCAGGGGTACCTGACAAAAAAGAGATTCCTGACACTGTTCGGCAGGCACTGTCTGCTGAGCAGTTCAAGAATAGCAGGCTTTTGTCCCTCCCACGGTGACCAAGGACAGGGTGTGCCATGCATCAACCCGACGCTCCAGAAGCTGTCAAACGGAGCAGTTCGAGATGCTCATGGTTCTACCTGTCAAGGGCCACTCGGTCGTAGGCAACAAGCCTTGTAACTCCGGTTCGACTCCTATATAAGGGTGCACCGGAATTATCGATAGACAAGAGAAAAAAGAGTTCACATTCGCTCACAGTCGATCACACACTGCACGGTCCAGGGCTTTCGATCGTTTCAGAGGCTTAGCGCCATTGTAACCTCTAATCTCAAGCTGCCTGTCGATGCCAATACTTTCAGTCCACTGGACGTAGGGTATTACGCCTTCACGGTGCTTCGAATCAGGATACTTCCTCTGAGTCTTCCATAGACTAGGCCATCTCAACGAAAAGAGCACATAAATCTTTTTCCGATACATAAATTCTACTATGCCGGTGGTATGAAACACCGACAATTCTATCACATGTATTCCATGATTGTCATTATGAAAAGAAATCTAAATTTTTACAGTAAATCTGTGAATTATAAACCATTATCATTCTTAGACTGAAATACTCTTTTACCTATGTTTAAATTACTTACTATTGCCATTATATAAAAATAAAGTAAATATCTAAATATAAATTTCTAAACAAAATTACTTCCACTATGAATACAATCGACTGAAATAATAGAAATAAAACTATAATAATATTTGACTGGTTGATTCTAGCCGCGCAACTGCACGTCACGCCCAACTAATTAATTACTTTCGTACGTTCATTCATCCAACGGGATGCAATGGAAGCAACAAAATACAAAGTACCTTAAGACATCCAATTATAAGTTTGTAAACTATATACATGCTACTACCATCAACTGAAAATGATATAAATAAATAATAGTAGCATTATATTTTATTGGGTATAAAAAATAATTTTGTAAACTAAAGACAATTAAGTTACTCTCCAAACCTCTTTAATTAAAAAAATAACTAACTTTTTAAAATCTCCTTCACTTTTGATAAACTAATTTATTTTTTTAACTAAAGAGATTCACAGGTCTTTTTACACCTCTATATGTAGCCCGCACAAATGCGCGCGCCTCCCACCTAGCTTTTTATACATCATGCGGGTGCTCGATGCTCCATCATTCTGAAGCCTTCTTATTAGATTCACATGAACGATACGACGTCTTGATTGCATGCATTCCGCGGGCTATTTGTTTCATGTTCGGTCTTTCCGTTGCGGACGACCGCGTACAGTGAAGTGCTAATTCTAGCAAAGACACCAAGCACTTGTGGGCTACGTTTTCTGCTTCCATTCTTGAATTAGACAAGTCCCCGCACTCTTCTAAGATTTTAGCATCAATGACTTTTGATATTTGATGTGGAAAGCTTCTCTCGACAAAGCTGATTATATCAAGGCCGTCGGTAAACATAGGATCAGTTGGCCTTTTACCTGTTGTCATCTCGAGCAACAATATCCCAAAACTGTAGACATCTCCCGCTGTTGATACATGGCCGCCGTGTGCACACTCTAAAATAGGGCACAGAGAGAGAGAGGGAAACAAGACTCGTTAAATTAGGATTTTAAGGCCGATATACAAAACAATAATCATGAGGCGTAATGTACCTGGAGCAATATATCCGATAGTCCCTTTCAAACCAACTGAAGTAACTGAGCCTGTCGGTGTAGACGAATACTCAGCATAAAACCTTGCAATCCCGAAGTCTGCCAAAAGAGCTGTCATTTCATCGTCGAGGAGTATGTTACTGGGCTTTAAATCACAATGGACAGTAGGTCTTCCGCAGTCGTGGTGCAAGTAATCCAATGCATCCGCTATGTTAACGGCTATGCTTATTCTTTGGTTTAAGCCTAGACATTTTGGAGATTTCCCCTCTTCTGTAATGCGATGAAGCCATGTGTCCAAGTTGCCATTAGGCATGAACTCATAAATGAGAGCCTTGAAAACGTTGCCTGTATTGTCTACTGTCGAGCATGCAGTTAAAATGGAAAGAAGATTTCGATGTTGAATGCTTCTTAGTGCTTCACATTCTGAAATGAAGCTTCTCTCTGCGCCTCCCATCTCAAGGTCGAAAACCTTCACAGCCACTTCCATTTTGGATTCCTTCAACTTGCCTCTATATACTGAACCGCAACTTCCTCTTCCAATCAGATTAGACTCTGAGAAATTCTTTGTAGCTTGAGCTAGATCCTTATACGAGACTTTAGGAAAATGCTCAAAAAGGTTATCCAGTGATAAATCTGCTTTTCTTAAAATCTTCTTCTCAATGCATATAAGGTAGAACGTAAGGAGAAGTGACATGAAGCCGAATATAGGAATCAATACTCTAATCAAATAGTAAGATGTTTTTATTTTGTCAAAAGCACGAGAGCATGGAGAAAAATGGAAAACCATAGCTCCCCCGCAAAGCCCCCAGTTGCCATCGAGAGAAACAGCGGTAGAATTTTTGAATATTCCATTTGTTGGTACTTTTCCTTGAAGATGATTGTACGAAAGATCAATCATGCTAAATTGCAGATCACTTAAAAGTGTTGGAATGACCCCTGACAAGTTGTTATGAGAAAGATTTAGCAATTCCAAGCTCAGCAGGCTGCCAAAAGATTCTGGGATGTTACCCTCTAGAAAATTTCGCTCCATTTCTATTATCTGTATGCGCTTAAAATTCCCCCAGTTATGAGGAATTTCCCCAGAAAGCATGTTTGAAGAAAGATTTAGGAGTCCCAGAGATACAAGTTTACTGATCTCTAGGGGTATATTTCCTTGGAGATTGTTATTGCTAAGATCCAATATCACGGCTTCGTCAAGGTTTCCCAAGCTCGGCGGTATGGGACCTTGAAACCTATTGCTTGCTAGATGAAGTTCAGACAGTTGAGTCAGAGCACCGATGGACGATGGAATTTGTCCAGTGAAACTATTCAATTGAAGATCTAATATTTGTAGCTGTGTAAGTTTTCCAATCCAGTTTTCAATTGTACCGCTCAAATCGTTACCCTCAAGTCCTAGTTCAATTAAGGATTGAAGGTTTCCCACGCTTGGAGGAACTGTCCCTGATAGCTTATTTCCACCAAGAAGTAGATTTTGAAGTTTACTGGAGAGGTTTCCTACAGAATCTGGAATAACCCAAGCTAGCTGATTCCTGCTTAGTGAGAGTTTATTTAGTTGAGTGCAGTTTGTTAATGCAGAAAAGAATTCCCAACTTTGGCTGTCCTTTGCTTCAAGACTGTTACTCTCAAAGTTCAGAACAGAAATGTTTGGAAGCTTACCGAAAGAACTAGGAATCTCGCCGGTGAAATTGTTTGTTGATAAATCTAAAAGCACTAGCTTTGAAGCATTGCCAAGGGATGCTGGAATGTGACCCTGGAACGTGTTGCGTCCCAAAAATAGTAATTGGAGATTGGGGAAGGCATTTCCAATGTTAGATGGCAATGCGCCGCTTAGCATATTTGACTCCAATCCTAGCTTCAAAAGAGAAGACTGATTGAACAGGACCTGTGGGATTTCACCGGACAACTTATTTCCGCCTAGGACGAGAGTCAACAAGTTAGGTAGTTTCCAAAGGCCTTCCGGAATGCTCCCGTTTAGGTCATTGTATGCAAGAGCGATTCTTTGTGCATGGGTGATGTTGCCGAGGTTCAGAGGGATGGTTCCCGTGAGATTGTTGTAAGAAAGCACTAGATCGAATAGGTTGGGGAGGAGATCTAGTCTGAGCGGAATTTTGCCTTCAATGGAGTTCTTCTGAAAGTCTATGTGGGTTAACTTTGAGCAGTTTATAAGTGTATCAGGAATCAACCCGACCAGTGAATTATAGCTCAGATTAAGGAATCGCAAGTGTTGGAGATTATTGAGATGGGGAATTGGACCATAGAAGTGGTTACTGGACAAGTCCAGTGTACGAAGAGACGATAGGTTTCCAACAGAGGCAGCGATTGGACCTGACAAGCTTTGGCCGGACAGGTTGAGCCCCGTTACTCGGCCTGGGTGCTTCAGGCTGCATATGACGCCGTTCCACTGGCACAAACTGGTACTTTTGTTCCAGTTACTCATGATGACTCCTGGATTGATGATGGACTGCTTGAAATCTAGCAGGGAGAGCACATCTGTGCTATTCACGATGACATTTTCGCAGCAGACGTTACGAATCCCAGTAAACAGCAGCAGCAGGGTGCAGAGTTGTATAAACATGTTGGATTTCTTGGCCTGTTTGGAGAACATAAGGACTCGTTAGCTGCAAAATGTAAGGCATAAAAGTCGAGGCTTCATGACCCCCTAATAGACTGACCATGCAC